>CAIGQW010055978.1:6824196-6854009 GCA_903798125.1 Danio choprae | reverse complement strand
AAAGAAAGAAAGAAAGAAAGAAAGAAAAAGAAAGAAAGAAAGAAAGAGAAAGAAAGAAAAAGAAAGAAAGAAAGAAAGAAAGAAAGAAAGAAAGAAAGAAAGAAAGAAAGAAAGAAAGAAAGAAAGAAAGAAATTGGTAATGGTGGTTTTATTCCCTTACTGAAGAGTTATTGTTTATAAGCTTTTTAGAACTTTTTATGCATGACTTGTGGCTTAAAACAGCCCCTGATGCTTTGTTATGAGGATTACAGATACACACCATAAATTGTCGTTCATTTCTCACTTTCATTTTTTCATTTCTTGATCATGTGCAGTCATCTTGATAAATGTAACCTTCATTAGTTGTATGTTTACAAATACATACAAAATATATTTGTTTATTTCTCTGAATTGCTTTATACAGAACTGTTGAATATGTACAGTTTTTAATGCAAATATATTATAAGTAACTGTAGTTAAATTGTCTTAAAATGCAATGTATTCTTTCACTTCACTTTTCAGCAGTAATTATTTAACTTTGTAACTAATTACCAGTGTTGGGTAAAGTTACTTTTAAAAGTAATATATTACATCTTGATAATTGATATTAATATATTATATCTTGAATCACTTCTCAAAAAAAGTAACTAAATGTGTTACTTGGTTACTTTTTAAATAAATTATGTGTAATCAGTGTTGGGGAAAGTTACTTTTGAAAGTGTTGTAATCCATTACAATATTGAGTTACTCCGCAAACAAGTAACTAGTTGCATTACTTAGTTACTTTTTATGGTAAGTGATGTTACCTTACTTTTGAGTTACTTTTGTGTTACTTGAGGTATGATCTCTTTCAGAATTTGCAGCGTTTTTTGTTTTTGTTTTTTTTAATCGAGGAGCTCTGCAATGAACAACACACTGTATAACCTACACCTACATTTACCTTTTAAAAAAATAATTAATAATAATAATAATAATAATTGGGATAATGTTATCTTCCTGACCCCAGAGTTATAGATGCCGTATATACAGATGAATGAAAGTTTAAAGCAATGTGTTTGCTACTTTTGTGCTTCTTGTCTTATTAGTGAAGTAAAATCACTGTCCACTGAGACAATCCCCTTTTCCTTTTCTTCTATGCATTCAGAATAATGAGTGCATTTTCTCATTGAGTGCAAGATTTAACGTGACTTGTAACTCAGTAATTTCTTTTTTAAAAGATAATTAATTAAAAGAAAAAGTAACGCATACATTTTTTAAAAAAGTAACTCAAATATAGTTACTTAAAGTAATGTCTTACTTAGAAAAGTAATATTATTACATAACTCGTATTACTTGTAATCCCTTACCCCCATGTTATTTTTGCGTTATCATTATTTTTTTATGATTAAGATAGACTTAAGATTGTAATATATTACTTTTAAAAGTAACTTTACCTAACACTGCTAATTACACCCAACACTGGTCATATACATCTTTATTGGCATGTGTTATTGACCACTGTTAAAAGGATGGTTCACCCAAAAATTGAAAATTCATTGGTCATTTACTCAGCCTTCACTTGTTCCAATCCTGTTTAAGTTTCTTTTTTCTGTTAAACACAAAAGAAGATATTTTGAAAAATATTGTAAACCTGTAACCATTGACTTCCATAGTATATGTTTTTCCCTACTATGGAAGTCAATGGTTACAGGTTTTCCGCATTCTTCAAAATATCATATTTTGTGTTCAACAGAACCATAAAGGTTTGGAAACACTCTAGGGCAGGGGTGTCAAAGTCAATTCCTGGAGGGCCGGAGCCCTGCAGAGTTTAGTTCCCACCCTGCTTCAATTCACCTATCTGTAGGTATCAAACAAGCCTGAAGGACTCAATTAGTTTGATCAGGTGTGTTTAATTAGGGTTGTAACTAAACTGTGCAGAGCTGTGGCCCTCCAGGAACTGGCTTTGACACATGTGCTCTAGGGTGTGTAAATAGTGAGTAAATTGTCAATTTGGGTGAACTATCCCTTTAAACGTGAAGTGTATAATTTACAATACTTTAGTGCTTATATTAACTGATGAATTTGGGTTTCAGGGAATGGAAATAGTTCAGACCATGAACAGTGACCCTGGACTGGCAGTGGGTGAGTCTGGATTCAGATTTGAGCAGCTGAATGCAGAGCAGACGCTCAAAACATGATTCATCTCTCCGCAGGTTATACAGCATTTAACGGTGTGGACTTTGAGGGAACATTTCACGTGAACACAGTGACCGACGATGACTACGCCGGCTTCATCTTCGGCTACCAGGATTCATCTAGTTTCTACGTGGTGATGTGGAAACAGACCGAACAGACGTACTGGCAGTCCATCCCATTCAGAGCCATGGCTGAACCGGGCCTGCAGCTCAAGGTCAAAATGCTGCTAAATTACTTTTATTACAAACTTTCACTGAAATATATTGACTCGCTAATGTTCACAAGACCTCTATTGGAGTGAGATTTCAAGACATTGTGTTTGTGTAGGCAGTGAAGTCTCGTACAGGTCCTGGTGAGTTTCTTCGTAACGCTCTGTGGCACGCGGGAGATACTGATGGAGAAGTGAAGCTGCTGTGGAAAGACCCACGAAACGTCGGCTGGCTGGATAAAACATCGTATCGGTGGCAGCTCAGCCATCGGCCACAGGTTGGCTACATCAGGTGAGACTTCCTTCCAGCAACAGATTAAACAATACTGTTTGAGGCATACCTGTCAACCCTCCCATTATTGCAGGGATTCTCCTGTATTTTACCATTCTATCCCACTATCATCCATTTAAGTATTTTCCTGTATTTTCCTGTATGCTTTTGCTTTATTTTGGCATGAAAGCACGTTGAAATTAATATTAAAATGGCCACATTCACTTCCTTTCCTTTTTAAAGCTATGCGTCTACCGTCGCCCTTCCTATGCAACCTCTGAATAAGTCCATTCTTGTAATGGTTCTGACTGATGGACGCGCTTCATGGTGATAAAGAAAGGCTGTTCCCAGATCAGCTTCTGTACATGCCATTTGAAGAGGAGCGAAAGTGAACACTTTTAGATTTGGTTGTGTTTTTAAACAGACAAATACACTTAATAATATGTAAACACGTCCGTCCTGGCATGTTTTATTTTAAACACAAGTAATTTTGTCTTAAATTAGCATAAACAGTTACGAAAGTAATTGAATTCTTTCATTATAGATCTGTGCGTTCTTAAAGTCACACCTCTGTTATCAAACAAAACAGTGGATCAAAATGAGAGATTCGCTGCTCTTCACTAAATAACTATAGTTCAATAACTTTAATCAATATTTAAATACAGTGAATAAAAAGTGAATGAGATTTTATTTTAATTTCTGTATAGGCCATTGTCTTCAATAGGCTAAACCTTTTATTTTATTTTCAATTTTCTAATGTTTGTTATCCATTCAATTATTTAAAGCTAATTTCCTCCCCATATTTGTAACTGATTCAGCTTATATACAATTAAGCTGCTCTGAATTAATGATGAACAAAATGTTTTTAAATAAATGAATACTTTAATTCTGCAAGGATGCATTAAAAGGATAGTTCACCCACAAACTATCCCTCCATGTGTTCCAAAACTATTTGAGTTTTAGTTCTGTTGAGCACAAAAGAAGACATTTTGAAGAAAGCTGGAAACAACAGCCATCGTATTTAGATGTTAATGGCTGCTGGTTTCCAACATTTTTCAGAATATCTTGTAACGCCCAGCACGGTTATGAAGTATTGTTCAGGGTATATGCGTGGAATGCATTAAAGAGCCCAATGCAGGAATGCATTAAAGCAAAGCAGTTAAACACCAGCATATTCCTTCATTCTTAACCACAACCCCAAATAACAGCAACGACACGCATTCAGCGTTAATCCACACAGTGGCAAAAGTTGAACTATTTTAAAAATTTACTGCGCTACACATGTGAGGAACAGCTGATGGTGGCCATTTAAGATTTAGATCCATTTAGCATTTCAAGCACGGATCTATAACAGATACGTGATTACAAGCTGCGCAGAGCGATTACAAGTGACAACACACAATTAAATACATATTTTGCAAACTACAGAAAACGAGGCAACCATTGTAATCACACTTCACTTTGTGTAGGAAGGAGAAACACTTACAGGATCTGAAGGAAGAAGAAACTGGTCCATACAAACTGTGTAACAGTTACTGACAAAGTCCCATACATTAGTAGTCTTCGCTGCTCCTTCCTTTAATAACAAATGGCCGGTGAATCCCGCGCTGCAGCGTAGTTTATTGTATCAATCATCAGAAAATGACAAGAACAAACACAGCACACGGTTGGCTATACTGTGGGGTTGTTGTGAGAACGAACTTTAACCCTTTATTCCCCACAGCCACATGTCTGGCCATCTCTCAGTGGTAGTAATCTCTGCATCATGATCAATCCCATGATCCCTCGCTCTCCGCTAGTGTCTAAAGGGAAAGGCGCGTTCACGGTTTACCGGATCCGGCACTACATTGTTGGCAATGTCTCATATCGACACCGATGCATACAGGCAAAAGATCCGAATAAAGGACGAATCATTTATTTGACTCTGAGTCTACTAAATAGAATCAATAGTTTTAAACACGGTGCATTTTCAGATTTAGACCTCAGCTGGATGTTTCCATTCACTTAGAGCTGTGTTACACACTGCATGAATGGTAGTTTTCAAAAACCCATAATAGGGGCTCTTTAATAACTAATTTCTAATAACTGATTCCTTTTGTCTTTGCCATGATGACAGTGCATAATATTTTTCTTGATGTTTTTTTCAAGATACTAGTATTCAGCTTAAAGTGACATTTTAAAGGGTTAAGTAGGTTACTTAGGTAAGTTACGGTAATTAGGAAAGTTATTTTATAACGATGGTTTGTTCTGTAGACAATCAGGAATAAAATATTGCTGAAGGGGGCTAATAATATTCACCTTAAAATTGTTTATAAAACAAATTAAAACTACTTTTATTCTACCCGAAATAAAACAAATAAAACTTTCTCCAGAAGAAAAAATATTATCAAAAATACTTAGAAAATTTCCTTGCTCTGTTAAACATAGTTTGAGAAATATTTGAAAAAGAAAAAACATACACAGGAGGGCGAATACTTCTGTATACACAGTTATATGAATACAAAAATATATATACAAATCTTGTAGTTTTCAGGTGTATAAAACTGCACTCTATACATTTTTAACACATTATTTTTTCATAATGAATTAATTAAATGAACTCATTAAACAGCTTTAAAAAAAAACTGTAGTTGCTAAAAAAAAACTTTATTTATTTATTAACTAGTATTTTTGTATGTCACATTGTGGTCACAAGAGGGCGCAGTATGAGACTCTGTCAGTAACGGCACTGCTGCGAGCGGCTGCTGGTTCTGGTAAACTGTAGGGATGCTGGTGCTGGTAGGAGGGTTTGATTAGTTCTCCTTCAAATGTCTCCTCATCGCCCCCTCCTCTCGCCCCTCACACCCCTGAGACTCCGCTGAGTGGTTGGGCCCCCGGGTCGCCCTTTGTTGCGGTTGCCATGCCAATGAAATCCTTGGCAAGAATTTTCTTGGTGCCTGTTCATATGCAGATCCAACGGAAACTACTGTAGTGGACGAGCCGTTAAAGAAAGCAAGAGAACGGAGCGCAGAGGACAGTTCAACACACATTGTCTATGATTTCCTGTACTGGGTATTTCTTGGCTTTGTGTTGTAAATCAGATGCTTTTTTATGGCCAAAGAAATGATGCAAAAACTCTCAAACGGCTTTTTTAATCATGTCATAACAGAAATGTGACTGATTTATTCTCACTTGATGGTTAAGGTAAGACAGTGCAGGTGAAAAAAACACTTTTCCATGCAACTATCAAGTTATTCTTTTGAGACACTTTATGAATGTATGATAGTTTAGTCTGTAGATTTGAATTACCTTCAAGTCCAATATGTCAACACAAAATCGACTTGTAATACAAGAAGATTTTACATGAACTGGGGAAGCATAATAACAAATAGGAGTCATTTTTACCATATTCACCTGCAGCCTCCTGCTTTAAAAACATCTGATCCAAACTTTTAAGAACGCTTTAGAATACATTTTCTGGAAATCTAGTGAACATAGATACCTACCGGAAAATGCAGAGATCAGTGTGTGTGTACACGTGGATGAACATTTGTGTGAGACAATGTGTAGCTGAGGCTTTGTAAGGGCCCTTTCAAACACACACACATATAAACACACCTGCTTTGTATTCAGTGAGAGGAGTGAATAGAGCGCTGGACTTTACTTCGCACACACACACACACACGAACAGACACTCATACATACACACACACACACACACACACACACACACACACAAAGCTGCTCTCATACATAATGCAGTTGAAGTCGGGTGGCTGCTAAATCAAATCAGATGTCATTTATTATCAGGTAATTAGAGGGTGAGCAGGTGGTATAAAACAGCTCTCCGCTTCATTCGCAACAAATATTCTAGAACAATGCTTCTCAACTGCTGATTGTGAAGTTGGGTCAGTGATGCTGAAGAGAAAAAATAAAATGCATGCAACATGTGCCCAACAAGTGTACATTTAGGATGTCAAAAAATTGTTTATTATATATTATTTATAATGTACTAGAAAATTATATTATATTGGTCTACATTATATGTTATATATATATATAGTTGTTTGAAAAATGTTATATATTTCCATACATTTAATATAGCGTGTCATTTATATTATAATTGTAATATGACGTATTAATGATACAGATATTATATTAAATTAATATTTACATTTTCTTTTATAATGATTTTCCATAATATTTTGTAAATTTAGAATGTATTAAACTTAATATTCTATTACATTTCTATAATGTTTAGTGTTTATCTATACAAGTTTCCATTTATACAGTATTATTTTAATTACATTTATAATTCAATAGATTCAATATTTTCCATAATATTTAATTTATATATATATATATATATATATATATATATATATATATATATATATGTGTATATGTGTGTGTGTGTGTGTGTATGTATGTATATGTATGTGTGTGTATATACTGTATATAGTGTGTATGTATAATAGTACTGTATTAAATTAATATTAAATATTTATAATCTATTAAATATACAGTTATTAAATTTCTCTAATATACATTTAATGTATCTATACAGTATAAATTGAATGCAATGCTATATTAAAAGTATTTACTTGCATATATAAAGAGGACTTTGTGTGTGTGTGCAGGGTGAAGCTGTATGAGGGCTCAGAGATGGTGGCAGACTCAGATGTAGTGATCGACACCTCTATGAGAGGAGGTCGTCTGGGCGTCTTCTGCTTCTCTCAGGAGAACATCATCTGGTCCAATCTGCGCTACCGCTGCAACGGTAACAACTCATCCGCTCTTTGCCATTTAAAATAACGATCCCAGCCCCTCAAACACAACACTAAACCAAATCTGCATATACAGTTGTTTATTGACAAAAGAACAGCACTACGACCATAAAACAACACACTGACAAACCAAATGTTTTCCAGATACCGTTCCAGAGGACTTTAGTTCACACCGTAAGCAGGTTCTGATGCACATAAAGGTGTGAACAACTCCAATCGCCCTCCGTCTCTCTCTAGACCTCCTAAAACCAGTGTGGAGCCCCTCTGTGTGTGAGGGCCAAACAACCAGACTGACCAGCGTCTGTCACTCCTACGAGGAGACTGAATAAAAAGACAGAAAAGACTTTTATTTTACGTTTTCTGCGCATTTGTGTCATCGTGGAGCCGTATAATGTGTGAGTATAAACGTGTGTGTGTGTGTTTGAAAGACCATTAGTGTGTATGCTTAAACAATATGTGTCTTGAAATAAAGGGATATGATGTATTTTCTAGAACACAACGAATACCTGGTTCTGTAATTGTATTAATCCATTACAAAAGCAGGAGTCAAGTTTATAAATATCAAGAATGGCAGTTTAATGCGCCGATACCAGAATTGTTCTGTTATGTATGACGAATTAAGTATTTGTATTAATTTAACATTAAAATAAAATATAAATGTAAAAAATATGTTTATTTCAGCCACTTTTCATGTACTTAAAGTTATGGCAACAGTTGTTTTGAGTAGAACATTAAAGGATTTTTGTATTAGATTTTATTATAAATACAAACATATATTTATAACCAAATAATATGAATATTTGCCTAATTCTGTACACATTAGATGATTGTAGTGCACTGAGCACCATATACTCACAGTGGTGGTGTGGATCAAACACCTGCAGTGTGGCGCCGCCCTCGCGGTCGGTTTGTTCGCGGCGGTTGTTGTGGCGGGAGATTCCAGCGGGGAGTCGCGTGTTCCTCGTGGTCAGGGAGGCCGGGACGAGTGCAATATTGGCGGGAGATTGAACAACACTGCACAACATCCCACACCTCCCTGACCGCAGGATTACTAACACAAACTCTTCTTAAGACTTCAGTTCTCTAGAGCTACAAAATTAACACAAATACACGCATTTGTTTATGTAGCCTATATTAATGTATTCACTTTTTAATAATTATTTTTCGCATTGTTTATACAACTCCTAAATATAAAGTACTGAACTTCAAAATGTACTGTTATTATCACGTAAAACCTTCAAGATAATAGCAAACCTATCACGTGACATCGTGTGTAACTAAAGTAATCGTGTAACTAAAAGTCGTGTGTAACTAAAGTCTAAAAATACGTTTTTAAACATTTTGTTCACAGTTCAAATTGAGGGCTTTTGGTAATTGTAGCATTAATGACACTATTCTCGTGTTATTTTAATATAACACGAAAATAATAACAGCTTAAGGTAATTTCGTTATTTTTGTTTGCTTTTCGGTTTAACGGTGAGAATTCGAAATCGTTCCAAGAATTCCCGGAGTTCGCGAATCACTGCTGGACGACCTGTTGCTTAGTAACGGGTAATCTGTTGACCAGCGAGTAGTGCAGCACACAAATCTGTAAGTTACAAAACAAAGGACAGCGTGCGTGTCTGTGAAGAAAGTAAAGTTGTCGAAGATTATTAGTCCAACTTCTTTAAGGATCCTCAACTAATAACAACAATAATCACGACACTAAAACTAATCAAGCGGTTAAACGCTCACCTGCAGATTCTCAGCGCGCTTTCGCTGTACTGGACGCCGCTGTCGGTGAAGTTTGCACCTAAACTATTTGTGTATAGTCCGGTTTCATGCTTTTGGCGCGTCTGCAGCTCTCTGGTTCTGATTTTGCCCAAAATGTGAAGGGCACAAAAGGACCTGCGGCCCCGCCTCCATCCAGCCAACAAAGAGCCTGAAACTCACTGATGCATGCATGCATACTGCGGACAACAGAGCAGATCACACACACACACACACACACACACACACACACAAACGAATGATGCCAACCAACAGTGTACAAGTGTGCAGCATACACTGAACTGCTTATTACCATTCATTTGATATTCTTACAAGTTTTAAAAGCTGGTATATTCTCGATGCCTTTCGCTGTTTACTGTGTTGTGAAGCACAACTTTGTGTTTTATTTCGCCTAAACTCGATCTATCCGCGCACGTTCATTCCGCTCTGGTCAACAGCGCCGCCTCGCGGTCGTCTGAATGCGAACTCGCAGCTTTCGTGTTTATTGATTCAAACAGCAGCCAAACATTTAGTGTAAATGCAAATAGAGCGAGCTAATCCGAGCATGGGGACTTTTTCTGGCATCCCGGAGGTCAAAGACGGACAAGCCCATCCTCAAACACGCGTCTTTAACACCAAACAGAGGAAAGAGACTGCAATATAACACAAATACACCCTTCTGCTATAGCATAGAATCATTGTGGACTTTACATTTGTTTTAAAACAGATGTTTCTGCTTGGGGCTGCTTCCTACGACGTATTTTCAATCGTTTAGACACTCAAATATAGCCTAATTATCCTCATTTGTGGCACCACATCATAACATGTGAAATGCATCTAAAGACCCAATTTATACTGTATTTTATAAATAGTTTGAAGCAATTATTTGGGAAATATTTCGTTTCTATACAGTTACATAAATGTTTTTAACTCATTATAGAGCTATTTTGTACACACTTCATATTCAGTTGAATGTATATTATTTTATCACATTTTTAATTATTTAGCTTGTTTTTATGTAAAGTCTGACATTTAATGTTGTAAATACATTTTTAGATTTTATTTAAATCCCGTTTTATTTTATTATTAGCCTATTATTATTTTAACTTCATTGTTTTTTAAACATTCAAACACAATAAGTTACACGTCTGGTCCAACAGACATTTACACAACATTTTACAATAACAGATACAACATACAAATAACACATACGAAAGTCAAATAATAATAGAAATAGATAAGTTAGTATTTAATAAAATAAATAAATATATGCCTAATATAATAAAGTGTTGATTTATCTGAATACAATGTTTGAATCTTTATTTTAAATAAAAATGTCATTATTTCATAATTTTGGAAACCCAGATGATTTAAGGACACGTGATCAAACCTTTACCTAAAACAAAAATGTCTAATAAAATGTGTGTGTGTGATTAATATTCTGCATCAATTTTCCACACCACTCATTAGCCTACAGTCTTTTGAGTAATTTAACCTGTTGCTGCAATCCATAACTGTGCGTAGTTGTGATGACTTCACTTAATGTACGGGAAAACGTAACAGTAAATACAGTAATAAGAGCGAGTGCTGTGTCTTCAGAAGGATAGACACTTGTGTGTTGACAAACAGCTCATAGAGAGAGAGAGAGAGAGAGAGAGACTGGAGCTGCTCTCCGTCAGCTGGCGCGCGCGTGTGGCAGGTGCGCGCCGCGGGTGATTTTTCTCGTGCGTTGCGGGACGGTGACGCGGGTCACACCGCACACGAGCGCGTCACTGTCAGAAGTGACGGGGAAAGATCTCAGCGGCGGTCTACAGGAGACAGTCCTCTGATTCGGTGAGTCTATATCTTATATTTTACCTGCATGTATTGTCAATAATTGACAATTCAACTAATGTGAATGTAAGTGTGTTTAACCAAACATTTAATACTGAGCTCAAGAGCTGCTATTTTTGATCTTTAGACTTTTTTAATTCTCAGATGTACTTTATTTTAACATGTGTTTTAGCAATGACACTGAATTATTTATTATTATTTCAAACAAACATGGTTATTCAGGGAGGACTTTTGGATCATTTTCATTTTTAACATAAGACAAGATTGGGTGGTTTTGATTCACTTCAATTGTTGACTATACATGTTGACTAAATGATGTCTGCAAAATTGTTGCAAACAATTCATATGTGTTGAATTTAAACATATTTAATTTAAACTTAATTTGTTTTTAATTCTGCACAAATCAATTGTTCATCATCTTTGAATCATATATAAGCAATGTTATTTTCTTACAGTTATTAAGTTCACCACTTTGGGTTATTTTGTGATATAATGAGTCTCCACACAAAGAATTTGAGATATTATTTATTTATATAACGTTAATAACAGTAATAGTTTACAGTTTCCTTTTTAAACATGTCCTTTCTATAGTAAAACAGTAAACTGCATATATCTGACTCTAAAATTAAACCATTAAGCCTTGAAGCTCTATGTAGTTTACATATTGCTAACTAGGTCACACTTTACAGTAAGTTTTAATAGTTAATACATTTACTGCCATTAACTAATTATGAACAATACTTGTACAATATTTATTAATCACGGTTCAACATTTAATGCATTAATAACATCCGAATTCATGCTTGTAAACATTAGTAATTGCACCATGAGTTAACTAACAACGAACGACTGTATTTTTATTAACTAACGTGAATAAATACTTTAATAAATGTATTGTTCATTGTTTGTTTATCTTAGTAAATGCATTAACTAATACAAACTTTATTGTATAGTGTTACCGCTAACTATTACTTAATATCACATCATTAGACTGCAATAAGAACATATTAAAATAAGCTGTCTACTTTCATAATGCACAGTCAAAATGACAATCAAGCAGAAAGGCGGGTTTGATTCACTGGACTCAGAAGCAGCTGTTCAGATGAGTATTCAGTGTGCTGAAAAGTTTGGCTGCCCATGAGCATTTACGTCAGGAGTGGAAATGAGCTCTTCGTAAAAGTTGCTTGCACACCAGCTTCTGCCCGTTCCCACAGTTCATTATACGAGGGACTGATTCTGATTCAGTCCGGCTGAAATTAGCCTGCAGAAGGAAATGGAGAGCTGTTGAGTTTCTGCTGTGTGTCTCACACCTGCTACTGTGCTGCAGAGCTTTCAGACGCAGCTATTTCCACTAGGGCAGGTGCTGGAGGGGCAGGCCGGTGTGCTGGGTGTATATTTAGACCCCCTATTTCTGCCCTGCAACTCTCGTAACTTTGCCCCGCCAGCAGTCATCCTAGCAGAAAGAATATCAGCTGTCACTGTTGGAGAAAACAGAGGGGAAAAAAACATTCTGACGCGCATCCAAAAGAGACCAGATTTTAATGAGATTTATGATGTCTGTTTGTTGTGTTTAAAGTGAAAG
Organism: Danio choprae; assembly: GCA_903798125.1. Taxonomy (NCBI): domain Eukaryota; kingdom Metazoa; phylum Chordata; class Actinopteri; order Cypriniformes; family Danionidae; genus Danio; species Danio choprae. Next base: position 6,841,446 of record CAIGQW010055978.1, on the reverse strand, counting down.
GATTCAGCTCTTCTTTGACAGATTGCTGATATCAGAGCTGTTGGTCAAGTGCAAACACGCATATAGGATTGGAGTTTACTCTCGCGTTCCTCCAGTGTTTGCTCTTGAGGCTTTGTAAATAACACATCGGTGCCGAGAGTCCAAACTGCCAGCACTGACAGCATTGTGTGACCATTTATTTCAGTTCAATTCTATTGTCAGCACAGCTGAAGCATTCAGATTTTATTGCCTCAGAATGTTAGCTAGTGTGAATTTGTGGGTGTTAGTTTTGTCTCATAACAGGCACACAACAGTTTGATCAGTTTATAATGCACTTCTTTCTCTTTCAAAGGGTGTTCAACGTGATCATGACAGTATCAGTCTCTTGATGGCTCTCAGGAACTCGTAAGGTAAGGGAAGGTTTCTATATAATCTAAATGACCAGGGAACTGTAGGTGTAATGTCGGTTCAGACATAATCTGATGTAGAGTGTTGTTTTGATTCGTTAATGGCATGACAATTTTTTTTAAACATATATTTACATTTGTTTATGTATTTTAGTAATTAATAGGTGTTTTCATCTTATTTAAACGTTTATATTGCATTATGGGACAGTAAAAATATCCGTAAATTAATTTTTTTTGTATTTTGTGATTCTTTTTTTATTCTTCTTAAATGTTTAGGCTTTTAAATTGCATTATGAGTCCTTGATGTTCCCTCCAACAACTTTTGATGTTGAAATGTATGGAAAAAGTGGCTTTTATTGACATTTTTAACAGTTTGAAGTGATATATTGTCTGGGTTGGTGTTGTAAATTTCAGCACAAAAACCTAATAAATGGCAAGACTTTTATTAGTCATTTTACAGACTTAATTATATATTATTTCTTATGCAATATATTGTTTTAAAGTGCTTCTTTACAGCTTTCAAACGTGGAAAAACAAAGAACAGTCGATGGTATGCTCTTAAGAATGGTGTCAAAATAGAGTTTTTGCATTGATGCCATTTTTTTTGTCCAGATGAGGAATATTTTAATAGTCTAAAGAACATTTTCGCCCTGTAAGGAATCTTTGAAGCATGTAAAGGTTCTATGGATGTTACAGATTCTCCATTAAAGTGATTTGAGTCACAATTTCTGGGCTGAGATGCCAAAAGCAAACAGTTGGTAGCTACTAATATACACTTACAGTGAAAAAAAATCATGATTCAAATATTTATATCCATGCCTCATCTCAGATGGTCAAACAAATTGAATACATTTAAATATTGGTGTCTGGGATGCAGCAAATCCAGAGACTGCTGTGAATACTGTAGTGATATGACTAAACATTGGTAATAAACAGCTATTGAGATACTGCGTTCTCAATACAAACGAATAGATGCTTGGATCTGGAAACAGTAATCCATATGCCACAATTTAGGAAGCAGATAAATAACTTAATTTTTAAGAATTGCTGCTAATTGGATTTATGCAATGGAGACATCAAGACCATCAGTGCAAAACATGTCACTTTAGTAACCGCTGCTGTTTATGTTCTTAGTCAGTCACTAGTTCCACCTTCTCCACTGACATCACGCATCCCATTACAAATGGCACAAAATGATTGGTCGAAATAAATGTGTAGTATGATATGTATTTAGAACATAGTGTATTTATTTCCTTTATAGTGTGCTTCAGTGGCCAGAGCTTCTGCACCTGTGTGGACACCTGTGAGCAGGCCGTCCTGCCTGTGTCTGTATGGATGGGAATGGCAGCATCAGCTGGTGGTGGGAATCACTCACACACAACATGGAAACACATTGTGATCATTGTTTCAACCGTCCTGCTCTTCAGTGCTCCATCAGGTAAAAATCTAATTTTAGCTTTATAAAAATTATGGTATGTGATGTCAATAGTGTGCTATGCCCAGGGTTGCCAGGTTTTTCACAACAAAACTAGCCCAATAACATAAAAACTCAAAATATTGCCTATTCATGAAGTATATATTTACATGATTGTGTGCATTATACAGTTTATTTATTTTTATTATTGAGTTTTTGTAAGCTTTAATTATTGAGTGTTTTTTTTAAGTTGATGTTGATGTTCTTTCAGGGTTTTATGAACAAAAGTCAGGGGAAGTTCTCATTTTATTACATTTCGTTACAAGCTGTTCACACATTGCATCAAAAAAAGTCATCAATGCATGAAAAGCCCTACATACAACTTGTTTAAAACATTTTTAGAAAATAGGATTGCATATAGGCGGCACAGTGGCTCAGTGATTAGCACTCACAGCAAGAAGGTCACTGGTTTGAGTCCTGGATGGGCCGGGAGACATTTTTGTGTAGAGTTTGCATGTTCTCCCTGTGTTCGCGTGGGTTTCATTCGGGTGCGCCGGTTTCCCCTACAGTCCAAAGACATGCGGTATAGGGGATTTGGATAAGCTAAATTGGCCATTGTGTGTGTGTGTGTGTGTGTGCGTGTGCATGCGTGCGTGCGTATGTGAATGCGAGAGTGTATGGGTGTTTGCCAGTGATGGGTTGCGGCTGGAAGGGCATCCGCTGCGTAAAACATATGCCGCAATTGTTGTCAGTTCATTCCGCCATGGTGACCCCTGATAAATAAGGGACTAAGCCGTAGGTAAAATAATGAATGAAAGAATGAATGACTGCATAAATGCACAAAATTATAATCAGTTGCATTTAAGCATCCATATAAACACTATGTATGGATTCATCAGTCATACTGATATTGAATAAAAAGTGTCTATGTAAACAAAGCCAATGTACCATGCTAGTTTGTTAGAAAATGTAAAGCCTTTCTCCTTTTGGAGTCTGATACATCGAGTGAATTCTAAGCCAACATTTTGCTAAAATAATGCATGTGTTTTCCTACAGTATGTGCGCAGTGTCGAATCTTGCGATGCAACTCAGATTTCGTGGCTGCGACTTTGGAGAATGGTGTCATTGGAGGAGGCAATAAAGAGGGTGTAAATATGGGCTACTGCAGCGCCCTGCGATCCTATGCCCTCTGCACCCAGCGGACGGCCCGAGCCTGCAGGGGAGACCTTGCGTATCACTCTGCTGTACAGGGCATCGAGGATCTGCTCATACAATACCGCTGTCCAAAAACAGGCCCCACAGCTCAGCCTCGGCACCTGTCCCAAGCCCCTCTCTCCAGGGACGGATGCTTCTACGAGAAGGATTTTATACAGAGGGAGGGCCGGGCCCCAGAATACCTGCACTGTGGGGTGTTTGGTGACCCGCATATTCGTACCTTCAATGAGGAGTTTCAGACGTGTGCAGTGCAAGGCGCCTGGCCTCTCATAGACAACCAGTATCTGTACATCCAGGCCACCAGCAGGCCCACCAGAGGGAGCTCTTACACCACCATACTCACAAAGGTCTGGAAAACAATCACATTCACATCTTTATTAGTAGGGCAGCACAATATTGGAAAAATCTAACATTGCGATATTTTGTTATTCTGCGATATATATTGCGATGTGAATACAATTTCACCAGATGTCTAGAATATCTCTATTTGGAAAGAGTTTGTAATCAACAAAATAAAAGTATAGATAAATACAATAAAGAAAAACTGTTTTATCGTTTTCCACGTCTAACAGTATATTCAAGTACCATAATTGCATAATAATACAAGTAATTCAATGCAATTAATCGTTATTAAAGTTACTAATGGTACAAACTAATGGTTTCTTGTGCCTGAGTGCTTTTAAAATCCTCATATAGTCACAGGCCTCAAAAACACATTCCCCATGCGATGATCAATTATAATACAGTGATCAATTATAATACAGACTCAACATTGCAAATCCTGCGATGTGACTATTGCGAATAATCATATTGCGATATCGATGCTGAAACGCAATAATGTGCAGCCCCATTTGTTCGTTATCCTGGAATCATTCAATTTATTGTAACTGTAATCACTTTTTGTAATCACCTCAGGAATAATTTGCATTCACACTACTGGTTAAAAAAGATTAGGTGTAAAAAATTTGATGATTAAAGAAACCTGTCCATATGTAACCAGCACCAATAATAACACTAAATTGCCTATTAAAAAAAGATTTCAGAATGATAACGTGACACTGAAGACTGGAGCAATGATGCTGGAAATTCAGTGCTGCTATACAGTTTTACATTATATAAAAGAGAAAATAGATATTTTAAATCATAATCCAATGCTACTGTATTTTACATCAATAAACACAGCCTTGTTGAGAATAAGAGGCTTCAAAAATGTATTTTCTTAATTAATGAAAAGATCAGTAATTTCATCAGAGCTGCCGGGTGAGCATTAGGTTCGAGATCTGTGTTGTTGGCTTTCCTAAAGCTCTGGTTCTAAACTGAAGAGTATTATTTGAGACAGTTTAAGCCTCAGTTCAATATGGTTAACTGGCTTTATGAAACATTTGGGAGCTCTTTGTGTATTAGTCATGTAATGTAATCAGAAAATGTAATGAGAAATTCAACACATATTTGCATTAGTTTTATTAGCACATTATGCACAGCCGGTTGTGAGCTGACGATGCACTACTTTTTTTGTTTGTTTGTTTTTTTATGTAGTTTTTTTAAAAATACTGAACATATTGTGGTATTGCCTCAGTGGCGCAGTGGGTAGCACATTCGCCTCACAGCAAGAAGGTCGCTGGTTCAAACCTCGGCTGGGTCAGTTGGCGTTTCTGTGTGGAGTTTGCATGTTCTCCCTGTGTTGGCGTGGGTTTCCTCCGAGTGCTCCGGTTTCCCCCACAAGTCCAAAGACATGCAGTACAGGTGAATTGGGTAGACTAAATTGTCCGTAGTGTATGAGTGTGAATGGGTGTGTATGGATGTTTCCCAGAGATGGGTTGCAGCTGGAAGGGCATTCGCTGCGTAAAACATATGCTGGATAAGTTGGCGGTTCATTCCGCTGTGGCGACCCCAGATTAATAAAGGGACTAAGCCGAAATGAAAATGAATGAATGAATATTGTGGTATTAGCTATTAGCAGGCTATATAAAAACAGCATATGAAACAAGAACAATCCCTTGGTCCCTTTAAACGCTGGCCAGACATTCTTTTGCTTACCAAGTTGAAAAGCTAATATGTAACATGTAATGACTATTAAATAAATATAAATATGATTTTCAATTGAACTGTGAACATGCAAATTAGTTGTTTACTCTTTGAAATGTTAACTTAAAAACACTCAATTTAGCAGCAATGCAATACATATTTGGTCTACGAGGATTATCTGACGAAAACTGTAAATGGCATTTTCGGCTGATAATTTAAATGTAAATGTAAATCCACACTAAATTTCATGCATTTTTGATTATTAAAAATAAAATAGCCAAAAATATGAGCCCAAAAAAAAATGCTATGATGTGCCACAGTGCTCAGTGCACCGTGGCTTTCACATCGGAGCTGAGCTATAAAACCCATTCATTTTAATGGATGTGCAAAGGCGGTTGGTTGCTGCGCCGTCCAATATGCAAGAGCTGCAGTTTAAAATAGCTCAATATTCCAGTCTTTTGATATTCCTCTCATGTACAGTGCTCAGCATATATGAGTACGCCTCTCACAAATCTATCTTTTAAATTCATATTTTTAATAGGAAGCTATACAATATTATATTTGTGCATATACATTAGATTAGTCAGTACTGAAGCCAAATCTGGAGCTTATCTAACAAAATAACTTACGATAACGATCCCAAAACTAGTACACCCAAATTTATATGTTATAGAAAAATATCAAATACAAATTTAAAAAAGAGGAAAAATCAAGAGAAGCAAAATAATTGTACAATTTATTTGAAATGTTGCATATTTTGCATGAATTTAAATGTATTATCTTTCAATTTCTAAATATTTTTGGTGACTAAAATATTATTTTAATAAATATATCTGTTTAATAAATCTGTTTTGTTTCAATGCACCAAAATACATTGCCTATATTCACTGAGAAATGGATAAAAATATTCATTTTCAAAATAGGGTGTACTCTATGCTGAGCACTGTATTTATCTATGGATGTCATCAGAAAAAACTCAAACTCAAATAACGTGCTGACAGGACATATCAAAGTAGTATACTTGTTTTCTATGTAGCTCCTGCTGCTTGCAATAGCCATCTGCACTGTAAAAATATCTGTAAATTAACCATTTTCTGTATGTTGTGATTCATGATTTTTATTATTATTTTAATGCTTTTGAATTGCATTTTGGGACCTCGATCTTTCCACAACAACCTTTAACGTTGAAAAGTTTGAAAAAGTGACTTTTATTGACATTTTTAATAGATTGACGTGATATATTGTCTGTGTTTGTGTTGTAAATTACCATACAAAACCTGGTAATAAACGGCCAGTTCTGTTATTTTACAGACCTAATTCTCTATATATTATTTATTATGCAATATATTGTTTAAAACCAATTCAACTTTAGTAAAAGTCACTTTGATAAAATACAGTTGAATTTTTCATCATCAAACATCATCAGAGCAGAGTAAATAACTGTGAATAGACAGAAAAACATGTCAATCGTGAAATACGGAAGCTGCTAATTAACGGATGTTTTTTACAGTGTGTTTTGCTTGGTAAAATGACGCCTCTCAGCTCATTCAATGTCAATAAAATGTGGTTTGTAAAAATCTGTATAATTTAAGTTAAAGAGTTGAATTGAAAAGTCTTTCAAAATTACTTTATACCATTCAATCCTTTTCCTTCGGCTTAGTCTCTATTTCAGAGGTCGCCACAGCGGAATGAACCGCCAACTATTCCAGCATATGTTTTACGCAAAGGATGCCCTTCCAGTGGGAACCCAGTATTGGGAAACAACCATACACACACACACACACACACACACACACACACACACACACACTTTTTTTTTTTTTTTTTTTTTTTTTTACACACACACACACACACACACACACACACACACACTACGGCCAATTTAGTTCATCCAATTCACCTATACCGCATGTCTTTGGACTGTGGGGGAAACCGGAGCACCCGGAGGAAACCCACGAGAACATGGGGAGAACATGCAAACTCCACACAGAAATGCCAACTGGCCCAGCCGGGACACTAACCAGCAACCTACTTGCTGTGAGGCGACAGAGCTAACCATTGAGCCACCGTGCCGCTACTTTATACTTTAATTATTACAATTAATAATTTTCGGTGCATACAGACAATCAGTTTCAGCCCAGAATTTTCATTTCAGGTGGATCCCTAAAATTTAGCTTAGTTTTTCACCAAACTCTGTTATATTATACGCTAGTGCCATATGGGACCATATCTATTTCTTTTTGTCCTTAATGGATAGAAGGGCATACAATATCTAAATATTCATTTTTATTGGACTAAAGATTTACCATGTTCAGGTTTTTTTAGGCCTGATAATTGCTGTTGCTTGCTCTTTTAGTAGTCTGTAGTTCTATGGCTGATTTAACAATTTAACCAATTTACATTTAGTCCGTTTACAAAACATTAAAAAATAAAAATAAGTCCAACCTGATGTTTTAGAATTTTTTTATTATTACATTTTAATGAATGTTGCAACTGTCCCTTTGGGTTTCTGCAACTGTCTCCCTGCTCAGGGTCAGTTGCAACGTTTGACTTTGTCTGTTCATGTTTAAATTCTGCATATATTATCATATGAACACATATTATAGCAATGTGGGTGGGTGTCTGATAGATGTGGGTTTATTCATTCATTCATTTTCCTTCGGCTTAGTCCCTTTATTCATCAGGGGTCGACACAGCGGAATGAACCGCCAACTTATCCAGCATATGTTTTACACAGCGTATGCCCTTCCAGCCGCAACCCATCACTGGGAAACATTCATACACACTCATTCACACACATACACTACGGACAATTTAGTTCATCCAATTCACCTATACCGCATGTCTTTGGACTGTGGGGGAAACCGGGGAAAACTCCAACTGACCCAGCCGGGACTCGAACCAGTGACCTTCTTGCTGTGGATGTAGATGTGGGTTTATTACATGAAAACTTTGGGTTTCCACAAAAAACTGTCTATGAGAAACTAAAGGAAATGCAAAAAAGTGTTGCAACTGTCCCCACTCTCCCCTAACCATCAACGCCAACCAAATCGATCATTTTAAAAGTAGCCTACACGAGCAGCTACCTGTCAGAAGTGTCCACATTTTCCTTCAACACTGCATATAATGTTCCTTCAACACAAACCTTTTCATTGCAATATAAAAGCTCCAGCTCTTCTTTTATCTACTCTAACACACGATCCAAGTCTGCTCTGTAATTTCTCTCCCTCTAAGAGCCTGTCCAGCTGAGAGGAAGGAAGCTATAACACATTTGTCTTCTTTCACTGCTGTTTCAAACACTAACCGTACTCCACAGCCTGACATCTGATGATGAATCGCTATGAATAATTAATAAGACCCGCATAATGGGGATGTGTGTGTGTGTGCTGGTTTCGAATCAGCTGACAGTTCTCTGGCCTCTGTTTCCTCCTCAGATCACGGTGATCTTCAAAAGCTGGCGTGAGTGCGCCAAACAGCAGATGTATGAAGCAGAACTGGACATGGTTCCTTCGGCGTTTGTAGACGGCTCTGTGTCCGGCGGAGACCGCAGAGGGCATCAGAGTCTGCGCATTCACTCGCACGACCCGGGCCGGCATGCTGAAATCTGGGCTACTCATATTGGGACCATGATAATAGTGCGGCAGGTCGGCCGGTCGCTGAGCCTGTCCGTCCGTTCTCCTCGCACCATCGTGGAGTCCTATACGCCGGAACAAGACCTGCAGTTGTGTGTCTGGGGGTGTCCCGTTTCGCAGCGTTTGGAGATGCTGCATGCGCATCCATCCGTGCCTGCGTGCACACACTGTTATTCGCTGTTTCCGGTGAGAGATGTGTATTTCCAGGCCTGCCTGTTTGATGTGCAGGTTACTGGGGATGGGAACTCCAGCGCTTCAGCTGTGGCGGCGTTAGAGGACGCTCGAGCCATGATTTCTGACCCCGAGAGGGTTCATTTGGTGACGGATGGGGCGGGTAATGACTCTCCGTCACTGCTGGTGGTTCTGGGTTTCAGTGTCCTCACAGAGACCCTCAGACGCAGTGTTTTGGGGTCAGCGTGACATCATGAACACTACACTAAAGCAATATTTAAAGGATATTTATACTGGTGTTCAATGTTTACATCTCAGTGGTTTGGACGGTTGTGTTTTGTAGAGGCTGTCTGGAACGGCCTTGATAAATGATTTTGTGTGTGTTTCAGTGCTCTTGAAGTGTGTAAGTTATAAATGGAACATTTTTGTGAACATTTTTTTCAGGATGAACTAATGTAAATGTTTTCTCAAAGGTGGCATTTGTTCAGGAGTGTATTTATAATAAAAAATGCAAAAAACAAAAACCTAAATCAAAGATTTATTGTCATGTGTCAAGACAAACATAGGATTGATTGATTAATGCAGATCATCAGGGTTTTTGAGGTTTTATTGAGTTTATTTTAGATTGTCCTTTTAAAAAATAAAATACTTTCACTTTTGTTTTTAGATGTTATTTTATTTTTAGTTTTAATATGGTAGAAGGGACAGTTTAACATTCTGTCATCACTTACTGGCGCTTCACTTGAGTTTCTTTCTTCTGTTGAACACAAAAGAAGATATTATGAAAAACATCGGAAACTATAATGACTTCCACAGTATTTGTTTTTCCTACTATGGAAGTCAATGGATTCAGGTTTTTAGCATTCTTCAAAATATCTTCTTTTGTGTTCAACTGATTTCATTTAAATATTTTGAAACATGTCTCGGGTATGTCAGAGTAATTATAAAATTTACATATTAATGATGGTGGGTTCATTTATTATAATAATTTATTATAAAGAAGGAAAAAATTTATATGAAAATAAATGACTTCAATTAAATAACTACCTGTATTTTGCTTCATCAAATCATGTATTATTTTATACATTTATTTATTTACTTATATATTTAATTCCTTTCAATAATTGACACAGAGGATGTAAAATAATACATTCAATTGCACCTTTCCAAAACTAAAATAAAGAGTATTGAATTGTTTTCTTGTCAAACTAGTGCTTAAATATGTGTCTGTTTACCACAGGAATTTTCAGATGAGATTTACTATGCAATTTATATATATATATATATATATATATATATATATAGTTTTTCTCTTCGAGATCTCCCAATTATGGGTCTGTGGTTTACCTAGTTTGCATCTGCTGTTGATAGTTAAACTGATTAAAAACTAAACATTTTTTTGTTCTTAAACCATATTTCCATATGGGTACGAATCACATACTTGTGTGTAATCAAAAACCGATGACTGATTTCATATGGTGCTCATTTGGATAACCTTGAATGTTTATTCTATAATCGTTGATCGAGAGCTATCTTTTCCCTCAACTCTTACCTTAAAGTACCATTCACTATAGTTTTTGCGATATTTTTATGTTAATATAATGCATGAAAAGTATGTTATTAATAAGTAGTACTATTACAGACAGAGGAAGTTGAACATTACGCAAGACCCACCTGCCTCGCACAAGACTCAATGGAGATTTATGAAGGAGGTAAGCAGCTGTTTGTTTATATATTCTTGTTGTGGTGTTATATAAACAGACTCCTCCTAAAGTAAAATCTGCATGAAGTATGTTGTCTGGAAATTACGTATGCAGTGAAGTATGTTGGATCAGACAGCAGATGGCAGTGCTCAGCCAATCAGAACAGCCCATGCGAGACACGTTTCAGAGCATGTGGACTGTTTGTTTTGGTCATCTGATAAACACCAGGCATCACTGAACATGTCTATCCTGTTTGATATCTCCAGAGTTTGACAAAGTACCCAAAATGTATGTAATACTGTTATATTTTGAATATGTAGGGTAGTACCATGGTATTTTGGATACGTACCACATTAATTAATACAGTACCATGGTAATGCCGTGTTTTTTGACATATATCAGGGCAATACAGTGGCATCTACTAAGGTATTTTAGCATTATTTTGTAGTTGTTTTGGTAGAACCAGGGTTATACCACGATTTTGGAAGATGTATGTCATGGTAGTCTAATATTTGCCAGAATAATGCCATTCTTTCTGGACAAATGCAGTTGTATTTTGTCTTAAAGGGATAATATCATAGTTTTGGACATAAGGATAATCATACCATACATTTCTGGACATGTATCTATAATATTGTAGTTTCTGGCCACACCAATACCATGCCTACTAAACATGTATCACATCAGCACCATGGTATTTTGAAAAGTACTGTGATCATTTTATGTTTTCAGACATATACCAAAACAGCACTGTGTTTTTTTTTTGAACATTTACTTTGATTACACCATGGTTTTTGGACATTCTAGGGTTACGCCATGGTATTTTGGACATGAATCAATATAATATTGTAGTTTTTTGCAACATACCAAGGTAATACCTTGATTTCTAGGCATGCACCAGATCAGTAGCTTGGTATTCTGACAATTTATTTGGATAAAACCATATTTTTCTGACATGTAACGGGGCAATACAATGGGATTTTGGGCACGCATCAAGGTAAGGCTGTAGATTTTTTGGACACGTTTTAGGGTGATGCCATAGTATTCTGTATCAGGGCACCATGGCATTACCTGAAGAACAATTTAGATACCATATTGCAATTGCATTAGTAATCATTTGCTACTATGGTATACGCTTACTGTGGCAGTACCAGGGTGCAGTGGGAGTAAAGTATTGTGTGCAGTATTTATATTTAACATGCATTTACATGGTACTCTAAAGTATTTGCAAGAATACTGTGGTTCATGTCCAAAATCATGTTCTTGTGCTACTTTTAGTAGGTGCGTATCAAAAAAAGCCTAAGTCATTTTAGTTTGGACAGTACGTAAACGCTTGAATGTTTGGTGCCAGGAACAAATAAATTCCTTATGCATAAAGAAGCCCACTCTATTATGCATATACCACACGTGAGAGAGTCCATCTAACATTGTTTTGGATCATGTGCCCATGCAGTGCGCATTCATTCTCCACCCCTGCTCCATATAATTACTCCACCTCCTCATCGACTCCTGCCCCTTACCCATGAGCTGTCCACGCGCTCTGGACAGACTGTCATTGGCCCGAGTGAACGCAAACAGCCCATGTATCCTATGGGAGAGACGCGCGTGGGGCGATACACGGGGCGCATGTGGGTGTCCAGCACTGATGCCCATATCTGTGTCCAGCTCACATCATCATCAGAGCGGCCGTGTGAAGTAGCCTATATAACCACCCACTCCCACTTAGTGTTTACCGACAGACCAGAGTCACCAACAGATTTCCAAAACATCTAAAATAGTATTATAATAAATAGCACCAGAACGTAATGGTGAGCTTGTTGCGCAACTGACTCATTCACTTAATAAAGAACTCAGAAGAGACTTTTAGTTGGAGTATCTGAAGTATTATTCAAAAAACGACTTAAATAGCAAAATGGGCGTACTGACGAAGAAACCCAAGGCCTTCGAGGTTCAAATGAGTGACCCGAACAAGATCGCGTACAGCGGCGGAGATAAAGTGGCCGGGCGGGTGATTGTGGAGGTGGCGGAGCTGCTGAAGGTCTCCGCCGTCAAACTGTTCGGAATCGGATGCGCTAAAGTCAATTATAAAAAAGGAAAACTGCACTGCAGCGAGGAGATTGAATACCTGAAATATGAAGAAATTCTTCATCTCGATCATCAGTCAACAACAGGTGAGACACAAACTCTGCTCCGTGTGAATTCAGTCTACTTTTCCTGTCAGGAATTTCCGGACGCCGTCTAAATTAGTTCGACTCTCCAAATGATATTTGTGGCGGTCAAAATTAACTACCAGCTTTCTTAAATTTATCTTGAATTAAAATTATTAATGTTATACGTTGTAATGAATGTGTGAAGTCTATATGACAGTGACTAGGCTAAAATCGCACCAGTTACGTACTGTTGCTAAAGTAACCTTATTAAAGGCTAGGCTACTTAGCATAGTCTGAATAAACTTTAAATTTTACTTTTATTGTCTCTAAAACGTTTTAAAACAAATATTAACTATGTTTAGTGTAGAAAATCCATTGTTTTGTGGTTACCGTGGTTTAACGACAAAGGCCTAACCTTGACCTCAAGTGATTATGGGTGGGAAGGGGGCTATTGTAAGTTTTAAACTGTTTTTTGATAAACATTATTTTTTTTGTGAAAGTTTGAAAGATGTGAAGGTTTTTAATGATGGGTTTCAAATGTTTCTCAAAACACAATCTCTTCTCCACAGATGAAGAAGGCTCCATCACTCTCAGGCCTGGAAACAGATACGAATTCATGTTTGGGTTTGAGCTTCCTCAGTCAGGGTGGGTTTTCTTTTAGAAATTCATCATTACTGCTCCTAAAAATGTGTGTGTGTGTGTGTGTGTGTGTGTGTGTGTGTGTGCGCGTGTGTGTGTGTGTATTTCTAACATTATTATTTTTAAATCTCCAGGTGCTTAGTTTCCTCTTATGAGGGGAAGTTTGGCTCAGTCCAGTACTACGTGAGGGCAGTCATGGAGAAATCATCCCAGACGTTTGCAGAATGCAAGCGATATTTCGAGGTGGTGGAACCCATTGATGTGAACACTCAAGAGCTCATGGTGATTAATCTCTGACTCGTCACACATATTATTTTTTAATATATGAATGTAATTCAAACATGAAATAGTATAATTTAGTACTTCCTGCTTCATTGTAGGCTCCGGTTAAAGGATCGAAACAGAAGAAAGTCACCTGCATGTTTATTCCCGATGGCAGCGTTTCAATAGCTGCTAGCATAGGCCGAAAGGGTTACTGCGAAGGAGAGGACATTTGCATCGATGCTCAGTTCGAGAACACCAGCTCACGGATTGTCATTCCCAAAGCCGCCATCATAGCCAAGCATATTTACCTGGCCAATGGTCGCACCAAAGTGTTTGAAGAGAAACTCACTTCTGTCAGGGGAAACCACATCATCTCTGGCATGGGTGATATTTGGCAGGGCAGAGTCCTACGTGTGCCCAAGCTGAAGCCCACCATCTTGGGCTGTGACATTATTCACGTTGACTACTCTCTAAGGGTGAGTTATATTCTTAAAGAAACTCCACTTTTTTGTGAAAATAGGCTCATTTTGCAACTCCCCTAGAGTATTTTTTTTAATCCATTCAGCTTATCTCCGTTTCTTTAATTGAAATTTTTAATTAGCTTAGCATAAATCATTGAATCAGATTAGACCATTAGCATCTTGCTCCAAAAAAAGCAAAAAAGTGTTTTGAATAATTACTAGTATGCTTAAATTAAATAGCATCTTGCTCCAAAATAAAAAAAAAAAAGAGTTTTAATAATTACCAAGTAGAGATAACTGACAGAAAATGAAAGGTTGCTATTTTATAGGTTGATATGTCTAGGAAATATTTATTTACCTTATTCTTCACGTATGAGCGGGCACAAACCTTATTGGCTTGAGAGTTTCGTTCTCACTTCTAATGATTTTAAGCCACAAAAACAGCTTGTTTTGCAGCTTGATGTTGCAAATTGGGTATTTTTATGTATAGTCCCAAACACATTTGTTTTAGAGCAAGTGGTTTGACCGTTTTCTGCTGTTTGTTATTAAAAAGTGGAGTGTTCCTTTAATAAGGTGCAGACACCTCATACTCAACCAGATCAGAGTTTAACATCTATGCTCTCTCTCTGTCTCCGGTATCTAGATCTACTTGCACATCCCAGGAAGTGAAAAGCTGATTCTAGATCTGCCTCTGGTGATTGGTACGATCCCCTACAATGGCATGAACAGTCGCACCAGCAGCATGAGCAGCCAGGAGAGCGCCTCTAGTACTTGCGGGTCACTCCCGTCTTCTCCACCCAGCTACAGCAACATCTCCAACCGCATGGATAGTTCGTTCATTCCCCTCCTGGATGATTACGACGAGGATGACAGTCCTATCTTCATGCAGATTCACCATCATAATCATCTCCCCCCTCCTCCAGTGTACACCGAGGTACACACACACACACACACTCACAAAGAGATATATACATAAACAGCCTCAACCCTAGTTGACACTGTAATGGCAAATAGTTTTCTTCCTGTTCACAAGGAATATATTTTAATCTGAAGACTGAAATTGAGTAAAGTCAGACAAAGTTTGTCTTTTAACCCTTTAACTGCCCCACCAAGAAAAAAATGTTTGGATTTTTTTTGCAACACATCCCATAATTTCTAAAATATCAGCCTCTACCAAATGCTTGATATGTCTGTTTATGGTAAAGGTACCGGACGTAATACATATACTATGAAAAATCTGAAAATACGAAGTGTAAGACCAATTTATTTAAAAAATAAAACATTTTTGAATACTAAATCACCTTTTTTTTTGAAGTATGCCATAAAATACTTCAGATTCTCATTTAACATGCTTGTTTTTTACAATAAAACCAAAATCAAGTTTAGACGTTTGTTTGATTTTTAATTTGTTTTTGTAAACCAGCAATGCTGTGTGTGTGCGCCATTATTGAAAACAGTCATTCTTTAAATGACTTTAACAGTCATTATTCATTCATTCATTCATTTTCATTTCGGCTTAGTCCCTTTATTAATCTGGGGTCGCCACAGCGGAATGAACCGCCAACTTATCCAGCATATGTTTTACGCAGCGGATGCCCTTCCAGCTGCAACCCATCTCTGGGAAACATCCATACACACCTATTCACATTCATGCACTACGGACAATTTAGCTTACCCAATTCACCTATACCGCATGTCTTTGGACTTGTGGGGGAAACCGGAGCACCCGGAGGAAACCCACGCCAACACAGGGAGAACATGCAAACTCCACACAGAAACGCCAACTGACCCAGCCGAGGCTCGAACCAGCGATCAGCGACCTTCTTGCTGTGAGGCGAACGTGCTACCCACTGCGCCACTGTGAGGCCCACAGTCATTATTTAAAACAGTAAAAATATGCTCAACCGTTTGGTAGAGCGGCAGTCAAAGGGTTAATTCCTTTAATTCTCTAGAGAATGATCAGTTTACGCACAGACAGGATCCCAAGGATGGGCTCACAGACATTTTTAAAGACAATGTTACAATGTTTTAGATAAGGATTTCTCTACAGCTCCTTCACTCTTAAACAACCAGTAGATTACACATGGCTGTAATAGCACAATGATTCTAATGCATTTGATCTTTACCAATTAAGGTTTTGATTAAGGTTTTTGCTAAACCTTAATCAATCATTAATACATTATCATCAATATTGAAAAATGTCCATCACAACACTAAGAGTGGTTTCTCTTTCCTTTGATCGAGCAGCAGATCTGAGACCGCACTGGAAGTGGAGTTTTTTTCAGTTGCTGCCTCATAATATTCAACTCCAGATGAAGATCAAATGGAGGAAGATTCAGATTTCAGAAAAGGACCATGCATACTTGTGGACTATCTATCGTTGGTGAAGTCATCTGAGGGTGATTTATTCAATCGCAGGACTTTTTTTTTTGCTGACGTAAGAATCCATCTCTTGAATATTACGATCTTTGTGTTTAATTCTGAACCGTCCTCAGCATCTGAGAGAGTTTGTGAATTTATCATTTGGCCATATTGGCGCAATATTCAATCTGCTCTTTTTTTTTCCACATTGGAATGTGTAGAGTGTATGTTCATCCATATCCGAGGGACTTATTCTTTTGTGCCGTTTTGTGAGTGGAAAGCATATTGCGTATCATATTGAGATGTTTGTTTGCTCCTCTGCATGGGTATTTCTAATGAAATATAGAAATCAGAATATGCATTTATATGATTATATACAACAGACGTATATTTATAGTCAGTTTGATATAGTCTGTAATAGAGTATCATTGTCTAATGTTGTGTATTTTTTTATTTGAACTTCACAGTTCTACAGATACAATAAAACATTCAATTATCAAATGCAGTCCAGTCTCATTCAATTATCAAATATCTATCTATCTATCTATCTGTCTGTCTGTCTGTCTGTCTGTATGTCTGTCTGTATGTCTTCATCTGCCCATTCATCTATGGGTAAATGACAAGTATTTTCAAGCACCAGAGTAATATTGAACTTTATCTATCAATCTATCTATCTATCTGTCTGTCTGTCTGTCTGTCTGTCTGTCTGTCTGTCTGTATCTGCCCATCCATCTATGGGTAAATGACACGTGTTTTTAAGCACCAGAGCAATATTAAACTTGATCTATCTATCTATCTATCTATCTATCTATCTATCTATCTATCTATC
>CAIGQW010055978.1:6805143-6820729 GCA_903798125.1 Danio choprae | reverse complement strand
TCTCGACAGAACAAAAAGTTTTCTCCTGATCATGACTTTTATTTTGTTGTGATCTTTACAGAACAAAAAGTTGTTTTCTCGTGATCACGACTTTGTTCTGTCGAGATCCCAACAAAATAAAAGTCATGATCACGAGAAAATGTTTTGTTCTGTCGAGATCAAGACAAAATAAAAGTTTTCCCGTGATCACAACTTTTATTTTGTTGTGATCTCGACAGAATGAGAAGTTTTCTTGCATTCATGACTTTTTGTTCTCTTGAGATCATGACAAAATAAAGGTCGTGATCCAGAGAAAACTTTTGTTCTGTCGAGGTCATGACAAAATAAAAGTCGTGATCACAAGAAAACCTTTTGTTATGTCGAGATCACAACCAAGTGCAAGTCATGATCACGAGATATTTTCTTTTTATTTATGTATTAATTATCATTATTATTTTTATTATTATTATTATTATTTGAATGCATGGCCTCTTAGGACTTCCGTACTTCTGTGTAGTGCAGGAAACATATAATTGTGTCTCGAAGATGTTGAAAATGAACCTTGTAAGGGTAAAAATATGTAGAAGGAGAGATCTACTTCACTGACCAGCATTATAAAAAAAGGCAGGGTTCCACACAATTCATTAGTGTTGTCATGACACAAATAGATTAAGTTAACTATTAATGATTAAGTGGACTGAACATAAACAATTATGCTATCCAAAAAAAATATCTGAATAATTGAGTTCATTCATTTATTTTCCTTCGGCTTAGTCTCTATTTCAGAGGTCGCCTCAGCGGAATAAACCACCAACTAGTCCAGCATATGTTTTACGCAGTGGATGCCCTTCCAGCTGCAACCCAGCTGCAACACACGGACAATTTAGTCTATTCAATTCACCTATACCACATGTCTTTGGACTGTGGGGGAAACCGGAGCACCACCAGGAAACCCACGCCAACACGGGGAGAACATGCAAATTCCACACAGAAACGCCAACTGGCCCAGCTGGGACTCAAACCAGCGACCTTCTTGCTGTGAGGCAACAGTGCTAACCACTGAGCCACCGTGCCACCCCAAGAATAGAGTTGTTTCAGCTCATTTTATATAAGTAGGTTTGTAAGAGTAGGTTATATAAGTAAGTTTGAACAAGCAAAGTGTGTGTGCAAAACCTTTTTCACTGTAAAAAATGCTGGGTTCCACACAATTCCTTCATGTTGTCCCAACGCAAATTCATTTAGTTAACTTAATCGTTTTTACAAATTTAAGTGGATTGAACATAAAACAATTAAGTTGTCCCAAAAAGCACAAAAGAATTGTGTTGTTTCAACTCATTTTAAATAAGTCGTTTGAACAAACGGCAAAAGTCCAGTAGAACAAAAAAAAGAATGAAATAGTTTTGGTTCTCATTGACTTCCACTGTATTTCAGTTCATAGTTCCCAAATGGCAAGTGAAATGGTTATGAACACTCTTTAGCAAGTGAGTCATACAGGTTTGATGATGAAATAATTCTAATTTTGGGCTGAATATTTCATCGATTTCCTTGAAAATATTGTAAACACAATGCCATCAAAATATTGCTTTATTTGAAGCATAGCAACACAGGGTGAACCAATGGTAGGAGCATGGGGCGGGGCTATCTGTTTTGATTAACCAATGGCAGGTGGGCAGAGGATTTTTGGCAACCTGTTTAACATTGTTTATGCAAATCCGTTAGGTGATTCTAGTGGCAAAGCATGAAAGCAATGACATACTGCACATACCTCACCTTTAACACACTGACCAGAAGCCACAGGCAATAAATTAATCCTTCCAAAGGAATCCTCCTATCAAGAATCATGATGACTGTATGCGTGCTGGGATGATGGAACTACTGAACATCAATCACAGCATCAGCAAACCTGGATCCATCAAATCAGAGAATTGGAAACCTGATCTGGTTGTTTACTCGCTATGCAGCTGTTTCTTTTCTTAGAGCGCTCTCAAAAAAGAATCTGTATCCTGACCTCGCTCACGTACTCTTTCTGTCTCTCTCCGTTTCCAACTTTTGAACCTTAGCCTAGTTTACAAATTCACCAAAGTTGAACTGTGTTTCCTAGTTTCTTTCTTGCTTTTTCTGACATTTGTTATAGGCTGTGATTCCATTGAATGGCAATGTATGAATAGTAGCAAAGTTACAGTATGAGCTGCCATTTATTATTCTTGTTTAGTAGCAGGCCTGATAGACTTGCATGAGGTGGCAGCAATCAAAAAAATAATAAAATTAAGGCCACGTTTTTTAGGGTAACACATTTTTTCCACTCATTCATTCACTTTCATTTGGCTTAGTCCCTTATCTATCAGGGGTTGCCACAGCGGAATGAACCACCAACTATTCCGACATATGTTTTACGCAGTGGATGCCCTTCTAGCTGCAACCCAGTACTGGAAAAATACATTTTATTAATATATATTTAATGTTTTTTCCCCCAAAATTTCAGTTTAGCTATTTGCTTGGGTAAGTTCAAAATAGTCAACATTTTATATGCTTATAATTCATATAATTACTTTGTTTAATCAATACTTTTCAAAACCTCCAGAGGGGCAACATGGTGGCTCAGTGGTTAGAACTGTTGCCTCACATCAAGAAGTTTGCTGGTTTGAGTCCTGGCTGTGTCAGTTGGTATTTCTGTGTGTAGTTTGCATGTTCTCCCCGTGTTGGTGTGGGTTTCCTCCAGGTGCTCCAGTTTCCCCCACAGTCCAAAGACACTATAGGTGAATTGGATGAACTAAATTGGCCATAGTGTATGTGTGTGAATGAAAGTGTATGGATGTTTGCCAGTGCTGGGTTGCAGCTGGAAGGACATCCGCTGTGTAAAACATATGCTGGATAAGTTAGCGGTTCATTCCGCTGTGGCGACCCCTGATGAATAAAGGAACTAAGCTGAATAATCCTTTAATGCCTGATGAGCTTCAAAGTAACCTGGAAATACAGCATGTGTTTTTCATACAGAATCTCACTATATCCTTTAGGTGCTCTGATCTTGCTGCACTTTGCTCATTGTTATAGAATTTATTTAATAGATAAACTGTTTGTGTCAGTAACCAATTTTGATTTATTGATCAAAACTTTATTATGCACATATATATCACATTTTTGTAAGGACATTATATACTGTATAACTCCAGGTTAACTGTGTTTATATATTCAATTCAATTCATCTTTATGTCTATAGCGCTTTTACAATGTAGATTGTGTCAAAGCAGCTTGACATAGAAGTTCTAGTAGATTGAAACTGTGTCGGTCCAGTTTTCAGAGTTGAAGTTCAGTTTAGTTTATTTGAGTGTGGTTTAATTTTCACTGCTGAAAGTCCAAACACTGAAGAGCAAATCCATCGATGTGCAGCTCCACAAGTCCCAAAACCAAGCAAGCCAGTGATGAGGAACAAACTTCACCAACTGATGAAAGTAAAGGAAAAAAACCTTGAGACAAACAAGGCTCAGTTGGGCACGACCATTTCTCCTCTGGCCAAACTTCCCGTGCAGAGCTGCTGCTATACTGCCCACCCTATACATAACTCCTTAACTTTTCGGATTGTGACTGTAATTTCATAATGTGGACCTTTCGTAAAGCTGCTTTGGAATGGTAGTTATTGTAAAAAGTGCTATACTATTGAAATTAAATAATAAGCAAGTGCCTGTTTGTTTATTGTTGGGAGGGGGAAAGCAGGAGGAAATCCCCCCTAGAAGAAAAGTCCCCCTAGACCCAGCCTTGTTTAGTTGAACAGATCTTCTTTTTTTTGTAAGAGTTATACTGGGTTACCATAGTATTAATTATTTCAACCATCAGCTAATCTTTAGTGTTATGGTTTAGTGTTATGTGAGAGAAGTACAGGGGTCGTCTGCTGACTAATGCTGTCGACTCCAAACAGGGAGAAGCAGGCTTTCTGCTGTGATTGACAGGTGCAGCTTGGGCTTTGGTGTTTGTTTTACATGTGTGGCCTAGAATGTGAAGCATTTCATTAAATGAATAGAGATGATGTCAGTTGTTAATGTATGTTATTAAGAACTAGAGTAATGCAGAAATTATATTATAAAGAAATGTATTTAGCACTCATAAGGTTGGTTGACTTGCTGAATGAACCAATAGTATCTGACTGCAGACTTGAATATGCAAGCTTAGACACGCAGTCTCAGACATGCAATCTCAGACACAATGCACTCAATGGAGCTAGTGACATCATTGTGAGGGTTAGCTTGGGTTAGTAGGGTTAGCTTGCATCTGCACGGGGTCTGCAGCCAGACCCTTCTCACTGCCTAAAATAGGCTTGTAACCAGCTGGCTGTATTTTATTCATACTTAGAGATTACACTTGGGTATATAAATAATCTTGCACAGATTAAGGGCTCTATCATCCATATCATAGTTTTCTCTCTTTTAATTAATACCATAAAAATATATTGAAGGGATGTTCTCCCCGAGTTGGCGTGGGTGTCCTCCAGGGTGCTCCGGTTTTCCCCACAGCCCAAAGACATGCACTATAGGTGAATTGAATAAGCTAAATTGGCCATAGTGTATGTGTGAATGCAAGAGTGTATGGGTGTTTCCCAGTGTTGGGTTGTGGCTGGAAGGGCATCCGCTGCGTAAAACATATGCTGGATAAGTTGGCGGTTCGTTCCGCTGTGGCGAACCCTGATTAATAAAGGGACTAAGCTGAAAAGAAAATAAATGTATTGAAGGACCAAATGCCTTTGCATGATAATGTGTGGGACAAATAAATCAGTGGTTGAAGCCCACCGCATGTAGGTCAGACAGGGAGGCCTTTGCGTGTAAACCTGCGCTGGCATTTGCTAAGCAGTTTAAAGTGAAAATGTCAGACAGTGACACTGAACATATATATATATATATATATATATATATATAGCCACATAGCCTAGTACACCATATTTCATAATAAATATTGACGTAGTGAATATTGAATAGATTGACGATTCACTATTAATCTTCCCAGTGATTCGAATCTTTTGAATCGGTTTACTAAAAGAATGTGGCTATTTAGACTAATCGGCATCGTCAGCCATCTATGGATGCAAATTGAAAATAGCTGTTTTTGGAAAACGCACCTAATATGTTATTTTCTTAATTATTCAGTGATTATTTTTTGAGCATCTACACGCCAAAAGACGAGGACAAGTGAACATGTATTTATGTTCGTGTTAATAAAAAAAATTTTTATACCTTAATCAGATGTGAGAGAGAGTTCGCTGTTCATTTATTTTTCTCGTGAACTTCATGTTCGTACTTCAGCTCCGACTCAACCGATTCCAAAAAATTAACTCGTTCAGCAAAGGGGCGTAAAGTCGACCAATGAAACGTCTGCTCACAAACCGCCCGTGAATGCTATAGGTCGAGCGGCAGGAAGCGAGTCTTCATATGAATCTTTCAAAGATGATTTACTTCGAAAACACTCACAGAAGCAGCCCCGCTAACAGTCTGAATGCGCTGTAAGTCTCCTTGGATCAAATTGTCTTGGATAAAATTGTGTTCTAAGTGCATAAATGACTATGCAGATTTATTCCAGATTGGATTTACAACGTTTGGGTTGAGGCCAGGCTATTAAAGGGAAGTGGCCTTTAAAATGACTGATCAGACCTTTTGAAGAACTCTATAATCAGATGCAGAGCGCGCGCGCACACACACGCACACGCACACTTACTTTCATCCAAAGATTAGTTAGGCCTTCTTGTGCTTAATCCTGCAACTCTCAAACGAACAATATTCAGGTCAATGTTTGCAGCAAATAAACCTTTTTAAATGTAATGCAAAAAGATTGCTTATCTGTGTCAATTCAGGTACGTTCTGATTTACAAAGTAAATACATCAGAAAGTCTGCTTTGATGACGACTTAAAAGATTATTAAGAGAATTTCCATATTCAAGATCTCACTGAGGTAAAGTTGGCTTTATATTTGCATATTTTGACATTCTCATTATTAACATAATTTCAAAAAAGTATTTGCAATCTCTAAATATGGAAATTATATTATCAGCCAATGACTTTCAAAGTACAACATTGTTCACAGTCAATTAAATAGTGCTAATAGTTGTTTTAAAGTCATACTTGCATGCGATTCCAGACGCAATATTCATTCATTCATTCATTTTCATTTCGGCTTAGTCCCTTTATTAATCTGGGGTCGCCACAGCGGAATGAACCGCCAACTTATCCAGCATGTGTTTTACGCAGCGGATGCCCTTCCAGCTGCAACCCATCTCTGGGAAACATCCATACACACTCATTCACACACATACACTACGGACAATTTAGCTTACCCAATTCACCTATACCGCATGTCTTTGGACTTGTGGGGGTAACCGAAGCACCCGGAGGAAACCCACGCCAACACAGGGAGAACATGCAAACTCCACACAGAAACGCCAACTGACCCAGCCGAGGCTCGAACCAGTGACCTTCTTGCTGTGAGGCGAACGTGCTACCCACTGCGCCACTGTGAGGCCACGCAATATTCAAAGTAGTGTGATACAAAAATATAAAGAGAGTGTCTCAAGTTATCACTGTTCAAAGATGAAAGAATGTGCAAATATATAACACCAACTTTACCTCAATCAAGATCTCCTTGTTTGGGAAGAAACCGAGTTTGGCTGTCAAACCCTCCAAACAGAGCTGGCCTGTTTTTATCCCAGAATCAGGTTTCTGTGACCTTTACATCGGTAACAGGCTCATCCTGGACTGCCTGGCACATTGGGTTGATATTGTGTTGAATGCTGACTCATTTTCTGTTTGCTGGTCAGTGCATCATTTTTGAAAACCTCAAGCAGCAGATGTCTTTCTTGTTTAGTCAATGGTATATTTAATAAATATGAATACGACACTGGAGATTGCCTGAAGCATCTTAGAAGTGTAGTTTATCCTTGAGCGCATGCTCGTGTTCTAGGCTGAAAGATGGGAATCAGTGTGGATGAAGCCATGCAGAGTGTCTTACAGTCAGAAGTGTCGAAAAGATTCATGCTCCTGAAATAAGTGTTTATGTGGACGGAGAGTTCTTTCTTTGTATACAACTCAATTATGCACCCTTGTGTGGAGGGCAGGACAGGTTGGTGATTGTTATGTAGGGTCCTTACATTGTTTTGTTGTTGTTTTCAGTGCACAGCATCCAGATGGAGCTCTGCATCGTAATTATCTGAGCTGAAGGACAAAGGACATCTCCTCGCCTCCTTAGCTGGAATAACTGGCCTGGTAAGTGCGTGTGTTTGTTTCTTCAGCTTAAAAAGATCCTCAGGGTATTCACCATGCAGGCCTGGAGGAAAAATGTTATTTTGAAAATGTGCAGAATTGAGTTGTCGAATGGATTAAGGTGGATGTATTGGTTGCTGAAAGCATAATCTTAAAGGGAGATTATGCCTCTTCACTCAGCCTTAGGCCATAAGACATAGATGATGATGATGATGATGAAGTTTTTCTTTAACATTGCACAACTCATAGCATCCAGGATGGTTAAAGTGAACACAGTCAAAGTGCCTTTAAGGCTTTATTCTTGTGTATTCTATAGTCTATTGTCACAGTTTTGACGAACGAACAACATCAGTGTAATTTTGCATCTGTGCATAAGTTTTAAACCAAAAGTCGAATAATAATAATGCATATTCAGTTTTTTTGCACTGACACGTTTTTGCTTTCTAAGACCTCAATGAATCATTTGGAGACACAGGTATAAATTTTGTTATGACCATAAATGTTTAGTTTTTTTTGACTCAAAATGCCAGTGATCAAAAAAGGTACAGTAAATACAGTTTTTGTCCATTAAGCAGTAGGAATTGAATGGTAAACTATGAAGGAATTGTATGTGCACAGATTGTGTCTGGGCATTGGGGTAAAGTGTTCGAATATGCGAATATAAAAACAATTCACATTTTTATTATAATTCCATAAAGTATTCTTTGGATCTGGGAGAAGTCGATCCAGTCTCTCCCCGATCCCCTGGGCTCTTTGCTGGTTGGGGAAATTCCAAAAACTCACCCAAAACAAACCATTACGATTGACCGCTCATGTGTCCAGCTGCTGTAATCTTCCACCGATGAACAGCTCTCCGCTTCCTTGAATAAAAGCCTAGGTTTATTCCTGGAAGAATCCCTTTGCCTGTCCTCTGAGTCAGCCACTAAATTCATCTTCAGCAAATCTGAGTCCTCCAGATGACGGCTCACGCCAGGAACAATTCCTTCTCCTCGGGTGACCATTTGCTCAACAAAATATGAAACTTCCTTTAAATTCCGTCTCAGGTGTATCTGCTGTTGTTGGCTGTGAAAGAAACAGGCTCATGTCTGTGTTGTTGGAGTATGGAGATACTATTGTAGATTGCATTGTATTACATTTTGGATTTCATTAATTATTTAGTTTTGATTTTTATTAGTTTTGATTAGAGATGCACCAATACTGAATTTGTCAGTACTTATTATTCAGACTGATATCTGCCAATAATGATAGTTTGATGGTTCGGCTTAAAATGTCTTTTAATTTATTGATCATACATTTCTCAGTTTTGAAATAAATACAAAAGAAATAATTCATTCTCTGCATGAGGTTGATCAGGATTTATAATTTTTTTAAATTATGAATTATGACTTCAATAAAAATGTCCTTAAAGGTCATTGTGTTTAAAAAAACAACAACAACTTGTATTAATATTCATTGATAAATGAGACTTTTATTTTTATGCAGCATTTACTTGATACATGACGCTTTATTATGCTCATATTTCAAATGGTGCTGCAATTTATGCAGTAAAGGGCTTATTGTTATTTCATGTGTTAAATAATATATAATGAATATAATTAATACTGTTTACGGTCGAAACCCTGTGTGGTTTTTCAGCTATGTGTGCTAGGTTTATGTGAGCACATGAACACTAAACGAAAGTTGAAAAGATTTTGTCATAGAGCATTAATGTAGTATAACTCCCCCTAGAGGATATCTATCTATCTATCTATCTATCTATCTATCTATCTATCTATCTATCTGTCTATCTGTCTATGAGTATCTATCTATCTATCATGAGTATCTGTCTATCCATCCATTCATTGTTCAAATGCAGTGTTTTCAAGCATCAAAACAATATTGAAATACTATTGTCATAATTACTCTTCATTCATATTTTGGTTTGTATGTTTTTTTAATTAGCCAAAAATAATGACTATCATACATTTTCCCCATGCTTTTACTGAAGACATCTACTTAAATGTCATTCAGCGTGCCAATAGTTTATATATACCGAAAAAAATTCCTGTCCATATTTAGAACAAGAATTATTTGATGACATAAGAGACTCGTCGCACAAAAACACTGTCCTTTTCATTTGTTATATTTTGTCAGTGACCACTAGGTTTGACCTACTTGACAGTAAGATATATAAAAAAATGTAAAAATAGTAAAATAATTTTGTATGAATACAATCGAGTAAACTCAATTTAGTATTTTATTTATTTTTTTTTATAAATATTTCTGTTACGTAGAAAAAAAAACAAAGGAACATGAACTATTTTAGTAACTTGAAACATTAAAGTACACTCAAAAAGAAAACATTTGCTGTTTGTTCAAACTACTTCTTTAAAATGAGCTGAAACAACACAATTGTTGAGATTGAATATGTTTACGTGGACACCAATAATCCGATTTTAATACGATTAAGACAAGACTCTGATTAAGAGTCTACCATGTACACAGCGATTTTTGATTAATTTAATCTGATTAAGGTCATAATCAAACTAAACAGAAACCGAATTAAGACGTGTCGATTTAGTAGTGGCATTATTGAAGTGCAGTACAGACATGTGAACACCGCAATCAAACTATTACCATCGTGTAGGATTTTCGCCACATTTTGCGACAGGATAGTCTATACACACACGACTGTTTGACACTATTCTCTGCACCTACCGAGTCAGTAAAGGACCACAGACACCCGCATTGTGAAATGCGGAGGTTTTTTCCCCCCATACGGCGTGCAGTATCAAACTCCATTAAAACAACACTCTTCCAGCAGTTCATACTTGCATCCAATACCTCGTTTGTCGCAGGGGCATGCATGAAATGTTCCTGAATGAAAGTGAAAGTGCCAAACTGCAGTTAAAGTCGACAAATTAAAAATGAAACTCCCGAAATTACATGAAACTCCGAAGGAAACGTGGATAGCGCGGTGACGCAGTGACATTAATTGAATTATGTGCTTTAACATTTAAAACGGGATCCTGAAAGGAACTCATTTAAACACCTTAATCATATTATTGTCTTATTCAGATTAAGGCAAATAATTTGATTACTGATGTCCATGTAAATGTAGTCAGTGTTGAGACAACTTAATTGTTTTGTTCAATCCACTTAAATTTGTAAAAACTAAAAAGTTGTCCGTGGAACCCAGCATTTGTTTACAGTGTAAACACTTACTTGCATGTAATATGTGGACACCAAAATCCAACATCTTGTCTCCATCCATCCATCCATCCATCCATCCATCCATCCATCCATCTATCCATCCATCAATGTGACAAAGTCTTGACCGTGTGACTCACATAAAACAGCGATAACAAAAATATTTACAACCACTTGACTTGAGACTTACAAAACGTTCCTCATCATCCAAAATAAACAATCTACATGTGCTCCTCAATCTAAGATACAAGGTATAAAATCTATACAGCAAATACAACATTAGCTAAATCTAAAACTTGCGCTAAAACACATTTATAATACCCTAAATAAAAGGTTTCCGTTATGCATTATTTATAGTTTAAAAAGCTGCATTAATAGAGAAGTTTGTGCCTTTCTCTCTGTCCTCCAGCCGTGGCCTCTGGATTCAGCAAATCAAGCCGATCGGATGAGAGGAAATCCGCTGCATACAGATTCAACATCAGCTGCCAAACACAATGATCCAGCCTGGAGTCCTCCTGAGGGACAGAACTCTTTCGGGGAGCCGGCGTCTGCTTCAGTAAATGGCTTCATCCATGTTTTCATCACTGTCTCCACCAAACTCCTCTCCGTTTTCAAAGTAGGACATGATGTAATCTGTTTCCTGTTACACACAAACACAGGATTAATTGGCTAAAAATATTCTTAAATTATTTATTATATTATATTGTATTATATTATATTATATTGCTATATAACTGCAGGTTAACTGTTTATATATATAACAACTTTAACTGTTAAAAACTATTAGTTACTAGTTAATTGGTTAAAGTTTTTAGTAATTAATAAAGTTATGGCAACTAATAGCCTTAACTTTTCAGAATTTGATTGTAATGCAATAATGTTTGGTAAAAAAATACCTTTTGTAAAGCTGCTTTGAAATGATAATTATGACAAGCGCTGTACAAATAAACTTCAATTGAATTGAATTCAATTATGGTTTAATATACAGTGGGGGAAATAAGTATTGAACACGTCTTGTTTTTTCCTGGGAATAATATTTCTAAAGGAGCTGTTGACATGGAATTGAACCAGATTTTGGTAAAAACTCAAACAATACAAACATAAAAATAAAACAAAACAAAAAAATCTGAAAATGAGTTATGTGTAATAATGAAATGACACAAGGAGAAAGTACTGAACTACTAAAACATATTTAATACTTTATATAAAAGGCTTTTTTGGTGACGGCAGCTTAAAGACGCCTCTCATATGTAGAATAAAGTCACGTGAATTGCTCAGGTGTGAGTTTTTCACAGACTTCAACAGAGTGTAAAAATCTTGATGGTTCTGGGGGTCTCGTCTATCAAATCTGAGCTTATTTTTGTATTTTATATTGGATTCAAGTCAGGTGATTGGCTGGGCCATTCTACAGCTTGATTTTCTTTCTCTGAAAGCATTTCCTTGGCTGTGTTTTGGATCATTGTCTTGCTGAAATGTCCACCCTGGTTTTATCTTCATCATGTAGATGTTGGACTGAAGCAGCTAATATTAATTTACAATGAGGAAGGGGAGAGGGTTGCTGAAGAACTACCTAGAGATTTCAGCTGCTGTCTGGGCTTTCACTGCTTTTCTACTCCTCCCTTTCTTCATGTGTTCAATACTTTTTCCCTGTGTCATTTCATTTTATTAAACATAACTTCACTTGAAAACAAATTAGATTTGTTTTCTTTGAATATATGGATTTCTTTGGTTGTTACCAGCATCCAGGGAAAATTTCAAGTCAACGGCACCTTTAGAAATAGTTTTTAGGTCTTCCTAGCAGCATTTCAAGGTTTTTAAGATTATAATTTTGTTTACCACACACATAAGTTTAGTATTGGTCCTGGGGGCTCATAAGGGGGCTTAGAATGGAAGTAAATGGGTCAATTTGTAGAGGATTTAGGGTGTGTTCACACTTGTAGTTCAGTTTTCTTGGTTCTTATCATTCAAATGAAAAAGAAAATAAGTTTAGCTGTTAAAGGTCATTGTTGTAAACGTTCAGATTGTTTCACTTCATATGAGCTCAAGGTATCATCAGGAGCAATTGGTATTCATTTTGTTTTGCCTATATATGTTTTTCAATATACAGTGCAAAAGGACTCCAGTTTCAGCTAAAAATCTTCTTAAAGTCACGTGAAATCAATATTTACAATTCTTATTTCCATATGTAATATTGTCAGTATGCATTTTTCATCTGTGTACTTCATTATTATGTAAAAATGGTTTTGTCATGTGTTCTCATAATCTTTAATCAAATACCTTTACTTTGCTATCTCTTTCTAGAAACCTAATATATCGAATATCAAACCTAAAACTAACTTAACTGAGCAGAAGTAGATTGAGGTATTTGGGTATTGTACATTTTCATCTAAATGTATTTTTTATACCGCTTTGTTATATTATTTGTACTAAACTGTCCTAATATTAGGACAGAAAGGAGCCACTTACATCCTCAAATTCCTCTTCATCGTACTCATTCTCTGCCTCTGCCTCTTCCTCTTCTGGCTTCTTCTTTTCTCCCTCCTCTTCATCCGAACTCTTCTCTTCCTCTTTCTGCTCCAGAGTCTGCATAGAAAACCACACACAGTCTGAGCACATTCTAATACATTTCGGCTGTTTATTTGTGTGTGCCACGGGTCTTTGTGCACCTCCAGTTTGCGTATGATCTCCTCTTTGTCCACTCGTGCTTGCTTGGCTCGTTTGGGAACAGCTTGGCTTTCTGCAAGCGTATAGAAGCAAAGCGTGTTTGTGAGCGTGGAAGTGACATCAGCTACATTGATCACAGCTCCTCTGACAAAAGCCGCAGAAAGGTCTAAAAATAAACCCGTCTCTCTTTTCTTAGTGGCAGACGCTCTTCAAGACTAAACCTATCTCTCCATCCTTCCTTTCATTTCGGAGATGTGTGTGTGTGTGAGAAAGTGAGTGCATACTTGTGTGTATATATAAGTGTGTTTTGTATCTGTGCATGCATGTGTGTATATGAGTGTGAATGCATATGTGTGAGACTGTGAGTGTGTATATATGAGAATATGTGCGTGTCTGTCATTGTGTGTGTATATGAGAGTAAGTGTGTGCAAAAGAGTGTGGGTCTGTGTGAGTGAGTCTGTTTGTGTATGTGTGTGTGAGTGCATGTTTGTGTATATATCTGTGTGAGACTGTGAGTGTGTATATAAGAGAGTATGTGTGTCTATGAGTGTGTGTCTATGAGTGTTAGATTAAGTGTGTATAAGAGTGTGTGTCTGTGTGAGAGTGTATGTAAGTGCATGTTTGTGTATATAAGTGTGTGTGTGTGTGTGTGTGTGTGTGTGTGTGTGTGTGTGTGTGTGTGTGTGTGTGTGTGTGTGTGTGTGTGTGTGTGTGTGTGTGTGTGTGTGTGTGTGTGAGAGAGAGAGAGATAATGCATGTGTGAGACTGAGTGTCTATACATGAGAGTGAGTGTGTGTATATATGAGAGTACGTGTGTGTATAAGAGTGTGGGTCTGTGTGTCTCTGTGTGAGTGTGTGTGTGTATATATAAAGTTAGTGTTTGTGTGTGTATATGTATGTGTGTGCATGTATGTGAGTGAGTGTGTGTATATATCTGTGTGAGTCTGTGCATTAGAGTGTGTGTGCCAGAGTGTCTGTCTGTTTATGTGTGCGCACGTGTGTATAACAGAGTGAGTGTGTGTGCATGTGGATGTGTGTATATATGAGAATGAGATTGTGTGTGTGTCGGTGTGCATGTGTCTGTATTAAAAAAAAAAAACATATATTGTGTGTATATATTGGTGTGTCCGTGTGAGTGTGTATTAAATTGTGTGTGCATGAGTGTGTATCTCTGTGTGTGAATGTATATTTGTGTGAGTGCATGCGGTTGTGTGTATATATGAGAGTGAGATTGTGTGTGTGTGTCGGTGTAAGTGTGCATGTCTTTATGAAAAAAAAAATAAATAAAAAAAAATATATATATATGTATATGTCTGTGTGTGTGTGTATTTGTGTGTGCATGTGTGTATATGAGAATGATTGTGTGCATATATCTTTTTGCGTCCGTGTGTGAATTAAAGTGTGTGTGTGCATGAGTGTGTGTGTGTCTTTGTGTGTATGTGTGTGTCTCTGTGTGTGTGTGTTCAATGCAGCTCTCTGATTTCCCCAGAGACGTGGATGAGTCAGAGAGCGAAGCGCAGACCTGCCGGAGCGGCTCGTCTTCACACACTCATTCATGAGCACATCAGCCTCACCTGCGCCCTTATCTCATCTCGGCTTTAAAAAGAGCACATTTACAAACGCATGGCTTTCTGCTCGACTGCAGCAGAACACGGTGTCCAGCGAACAGCGTAACACACACACACACACTCACTGTCTCTCTGGGGTCTCTTCTCTCTCACACGCAGCTCCTTTGGCAAACACCTCCAGTCTGAAAACACACACATTAAAACACACGTGGAGGATCATACAGGCATGCTGTAGAGTTGATATAGATCACGAAATTAAAACTGGTTTATGGCTTGTAGTTGAAAAAAATGTTAAAAGGGACCTATTATGCAAAAATCACTTTTATAAGGGGTTGTGTGGCAACAGTGTGTGAATATAGCCAGCCTCTAATGGTAAAAATCTATCACTTCTATTTTTTTATAATCACACTTGATAAAAACAGTCTGCAGAAACACTTTGACTGACATTCTCCCTTTGTACGTGTCATCAGAGGGGGAAAGCCCCGCACATTAATGACAATCTCTCTCCCTCATTAGCATAGGACGTTAGTCTTGTTTTTGAATCTGCTACTACGCTGACACATAGGCATTTGTAGCTCCGCCCTCTTTTTAGAATAAGACTGGGATGACAATCTCATTTGAATTTAAAGCGACACTTTTCGCCCCATAGACTTCCATTCATACATATGCAAATGTGGCAGACTGGAAAAACAAGCTCGTGCGAAAAGTTTGCATTTATTAATATTGATTAATTCATTTTCATTTTCCTTTAGCTTAGTCCCTTATTTATCAGGGGTCGCCACAGCGGAATGAACGCGAACTATTCTGGCATATGTTTCACTCAGCGGATGTCCTTCCAGCCGCAACGCAATACTGGGAAACACCCATACATTCTCACATTCACACACCCATACATTCTCACATTCACACACACACACACACACACACACACACACACACACACACACACAC
>CAIGQW010055978.1:6769533-6794522 GCA_903798125.1 Danio choprae | reverse complement strand
TGTGTGTGTGTGTGTGTGTGTGTGTGTGCGTGTTTGTGTGTGCTAATTTTATATGTATGTATGTATGTATGTATATATGGTTTTAGGAAATAATTTATTTTTGGCATGCTGATTTATGTGAAATCGTGAATATATCAATATAATCACCTTCCAATTGTGAAATTATTGTTTTGCTTTGTTTTTTGCTTTGAGTTGGCTGTTCTAAGATCAGTTCAAACTTTTATGAAGTTTTTAAAATAAAATAAGTTGTTCACAGTATAAAAATCTAACATTTTAAAATATTTATCGACCTATATATCGTTTATCGGGCTCCAAATCTAAAGCGTTATCGATATCAGCCCCAAAATCCATATCGGTGCATCCCTAATATACATATTATAACATATTTATGCATAAAATTAGCACATTCATTTTACTGTATGGTAACATGTTTCCATACAATTCCAAAAGCAATTGGAAGAATAAGAGAGATATTATCAGATTATCATTTTTTTTAATCATTGTAAGGCATTATCTATACTGCATAGAAATACAAGCACTATTTATAGTATAAGAATGATATTGGAATAGTAAGAGAGACATATGTTATATCTTTAAGATTGCATGACATTATTTTTCACCATGAAGAATAATTTATTAATAAATCAATTGGAATAATAAAAGAGTTATGGCCAGTTTATTGAGGCTTAGTTTCAATTGTTGTGTAACTTTTTAAAATGGTAAAACAGTAAACAATGTTTTACAGTTCTTTGAAGAAAAAAGACTATAATTTTTTTTACTATAGGTAAAAAAAAGAGCCATTTGTCAATTTTTTTGGCCATTTGCCTAATGAAATAATAAACAAACAAATAAATAAATAAATAAAAACCAAACAATAACAGTCGTTAATGTGCAGAGCTGGTGTCTTCCAGGAATGTGGTTGAGAAACACTGCTTAAATATATCCTATATTCTGGCTAGTGCATCAATCATCAGATTTCTGATGATGCTGCTTTCCTGTCTGCATAAAACAGTAGTTTATCCCTGAGATCTACAGTTCCAGAACGCATTGGTATGTGCTTGTGTGAAAGCAAGACACACAGATTGCTCTCGAATTGGAGGAAAATTCATTCCCGGCTCTGTAAATGACTGCACACTCAATCTAGTCGACTCAAGTGCTTGTGTTGTCATTCATCTCATTACAGACTAAGTGTAGAAGAAAAGTGAACTTGGCATGACTGAAAATGACAGTGAGACTATAAGTAAACAACACCGAATGAATACAAACAGCAGCACAGGCAGTTTGGAGGAACGTGTCAGGAGCGTTTAAGACGTTTAGCATGAAGGAGATAATCTCGTTGCCTCTCCGCAGGATGGCTCTCTTTGAAGCTGCCAATATGAGTGATGAATTGCCTGAGCGGTGGTGATGCGACTGGGTCACAGGGTCACCGTGCTCCGCTGACGGATGCTGTTCGCTCAGCTGCTGTGAAAGTGATTGCACCTGCCTTGATCCGTGTGATCTAATGAGGCAAACAGCAGCATAGAGCGCTTGCTGGGCCAAAAAACGCTTGACTGCGCAGCCCTTTCTGGTCACGGGCAACCTCAGATGAAGCCTACAGTCGTACATGGACACTTGTGTTGTGTAAAAGAGAGAGCTAGAATAAGAGAACGTTTTTATTCGGGAAATAGTTTAAGGGAAATGTTTAAAAAGGTGGAATTTTTAGAATATCATTAATGAAACTAAAAGATTGAATATTCAATCTCTTTTCAGTGTTGTTTATTAAGAAACCGATATGATTGCATGTTATATTTTGTATATTTAGTATAGATTTGGCTATGAATATAGCCAATGCTGTTGATATTGCTATTGATATTAAAACATAAATAAATAAATAAATAAATAAATAAATAAATAAATAAATAAGAGAGAGTCAGAGGATCTCAGAGGCGTGACGATGAAGACATGATACTCATTTCAATCAGCAGAAAGAATTAGATACAGTTTGTCCCGACAAGACCGCGTGGTGTTTCGCCTGCCTCCTGCTGTCCTCAAGACTGGAGAGGTTATTTTGGTCATGTCGGATAGCTCTTCAATGTGTGTACACACTCCAGGGTCCATAGGGAATGCTGGGAAGAGCTTGTGTTTTGTTTAAATCTGATTTATCTGTCAGATTCAATCGTTGAGGCAGTCATTTTGTCTGATGTGTTTGTTCACATCAAACATCAAAATTGGTGTACACCAAATATTGATTGACCATCTTAAAGGAACACTTTTTTTTGGAAGCAGGCTCTTTTTTTAAAGTCCCCTAAAATTAAAGGGCACCTATTATGCCAAATCAACTTTTGGAGAGGAATATGTGTAGGTATACACTACCTGACAAAAGTCTTGTCGCCTATTCAAGTTTTAGGAACAACAAATAATAACTTGACTTCTAGTTAATCATTTGGTATCAGAAGTGGCTTATGTGAAAGGCAAAGGCCTCTAGATTATGCTTATTATACCAAAATAAATTATGTTCATGGCTTGATTTTGAATTGTTTAATTAGGACAGTAAGGTCTGACTTTGCTTAGACAAAAGTCTTGTCACTTAACAGAAATAATGTCCAGTATAGAGTATAAAGTCATGGTGCAGTGGAAAAATAAATAATATTGTGTTTGACTCCCATGAGCTTGGACGACTGCATTCATACATCTCTGCAATGACTTAAATAACTTATTAATAAAGTCTTCTGGAATGGAAAAGAAAGCGTTCTTGCAGGACCCCCAGGGTTCATCAAGATTCTTTGGATTCATCTTCAACGCCTCCTCCTTCATCTTACCCCAAACATGCTCAATAATGTTCATGTCTGGTGACTGGGCTGGCCAAAACTGGAGCACCTTGACCTTCTTTGCTTTCAGGAACTTTGATGTGGAGGCTGAAGTATGAGAAGGAACGCTATCCTGCTGGAGAATTTCTTACAACTGGGATCGACGACAAGACTTTTGTCACATTGGAGTGATTTAAACACAACAAGTCTCTTTTTTAAAATCTCCTGATGTTAAACTAGATTAAATGGATAAACTCCAAACATATACATCAAATAACCATTCTGAAACTTTCTGGTTCAGTCTTACTGTGGTATTTATGACAGGCTTTTCTCAGTCTCTGTCTGTCATTTTGCTGTGTTTATCTCAAGCCACACTCATTGGAGATATGTGCTCAGGCCCAGGGCTACATTTTTGAGAACTGAGGGCTACATCTTCTTGCAGTTTTTGTTTTCACAAATCCACTAGAGGCCAGAGTGTACATTTTTGCCAATGACAGCGGTTAGTGGTACCGCACTCTATCATTCGGTTTACACGCAAAAGGCCACCATTAAGTACATTTTTCTTAGTTCTCAAACATGTAGCCCTGGGCACATATTCCCAATTAACCTGTGTTGGTTTATGCTGATATCTGACCCTGGTTAAACTTCTCTGAAGCAACATGCCCTAAGAGTGGGTGGGGAGAACCAGCACCAGCAAGTTTTACCATTTTTTAATTAATTCAGCCAATCTCTGGGTCTGGCGGGAGTTTTGGCCAAGGAATTTAAAAAAATTATTTATTCATTCATAGTTTTTTTTTCGGCTTAGTCCCTTTATTAATCTGGGGTCGCCACAGCGGAATGAACTGCCAACTTATCCAGCATATGTTTTACGCAGCGGATGCCCTTTCCAGCTGCAACCCATCACTGGGAAACATCCATACACACTCATACACTATGGACAATTTAGCTTACCTAATTCACCTATACCGCATGTCTTTGGACTTGTGTGGGAAACCGGAGTACACGTAGGAAACCCACGCCAACACGGGGAGAACATGCAAGCTCCACACAGAAATGCCAACTGACCCAACCAAAGCTCGAACCAGTGACCTTCTTGCTGTGAGGCGATCGTGCTACTCACTGCGCCACCCCACCTTGAGGCCCAAAATTATTTATATTTATTTATATTTTATATAAAGATATTAAATTATACTTATGTATTTATTTGTGTTTAAAAAAACTAATAAAGAAACTAATAAAATCATTATTATTGCTCTTTATTTTGTAATAACGGCTATTTATGTTGATTTACAGGATACATGTAAAAATGTTTTTGTGTTTGGAGAAATGGCACATTATAATCAGGCTAATCAGACAACACAACAGGTCATATTAGTCTAGCGCAAGTACTGCTAAAATCTTTGTTCTAATAATGAAGCTGCTAAATCAGCCTTTTACTCTTATCATTTCAGTACTTTGCTGTTTATGATGAGAGTGTGCAGAACTGTCAGTGCAGTCATTTGCAATAAAACTGTGACGCAGAAAAAAACATGACTAATTTAAACTCTTCTGATTGGCTGCTGCATTCAAAAGCTCAACTTAAATGTGTGTGATTGGTTATAAGGCTCAGCACTGCAAAAAAAGTGGGAAAATCAGATAGAATGCCTGCAGATCTAAATGTAATGCTTTTAATTAACACTCTTTAATCAGTTTAATCAATAGTGACACCCGTAGAAGTTTAGTTTAATTGTACATGGATGATTTGCAATACCTTACCTTGAATTTGTGGGGAATTTAGTTTATTTTAATAGCATTTTTTGCCACAAGCTACTGTAAATTTTTAACTTGGTATATGAACAAAGCCAGAAAGAATGGCTGAAGGATGATGATGGTTGTTTGTCCATAAATGGAAAGAGTAAGGACTTCAATACTTGACATAACATCTATTTTGGAGTTACAGAGCTGTTTTGTTTGTCTGTCAAGACCTTTGTTTTGAATTTTTGCTCGTGTTCTGTGCAGACAAAACTGATCAGATTAATATGTTAAATTCAATGTAAGTCTCAGCATCTGGCAAATGTATGACTGTAAAATTCACAATACCTCCCAGAACTGTACCAGGTGTTCTGTGTTTAATCAGTCTGTGTATAAATAACCCTACAGTATCTCTAAATTATGCAAATTAGCCTAGAGAACAGTTTATTATTTTGAAAACACAGATGTTGGCGCAAGAATAGCTGCATGTAGCTGTATGTACTGTACATATATTAGCTTGATTCAAAACAGTCTGCACACACTCTGTTTATATCAGTCCAAATTAGGGTTAAATGTGGACAAACAAACCATTGGGTTAAAAACATAACTTGAAAAATCAACCTAGTGGTAGCAACAACCCAACATTTTCTGAAGTACAGGAGTTCCTAATGCAGAAAACTGCAGCATCTTTAGTGAAACTGCACTTAAAACTGGTTATTAGTATCATGAGACATTGTAAGCTTCTCCGTGTTACTGAATACTTGAACAAAAGCAAGGGAAACAGGAAAAGAGACTTTTGATTAAATAAAGAAGACCTGTGAATTGTGATCACAGACGAGAGCAATTGAATTCAACTTCAAAATAAAGGTCTTGACATTAATCAGAACAAAAGCCCTGTCTGATGTCCTTAAAGGGATTGTTCACTTAGAAATCAAGTCTGTTATCCTTTGCTCGTCTTCTTTAAGATATTTTGGCGCACACTGGTGTCTAAAAAAATACTGGACCCAACTGAATTTATTGTGTTCAATTTCACTGGAGTATTTGAAGTGCTCTTATTTTGATATTTTAATTTTAATTTTAGTTTTTTTCTATAGTTTACATCCATCAGAGGTCAAAAGATAATGTAATATAATATAATATAACATAACATAACATAACATAACATAACATAACATAACATAACATAACATAACATAATATAATGCCTCACAGCAAGAAGGTCGCTGGTTTGAGTCCCGGCTGGGCCAGTTGGCATTTCTGTGTGGAGTTTGCACGTTCTCCACAAAGTTTGCGTGGGTTTCCTCCGGTTTCCCCCACAGTCCAAAGACATGCGCTATAGGTGAATTGGGTGAGCTAAATTGAAATCAAAAAGAGGTAACCCAGCTTATCCTTCACTCTTCCACCCTGAATATTTAGAATTGTACGAAGACAGACCCAACTTTATCAGTCCTTTTGGAATTCGTATGAAACCCCATCTGAAGAGTATGGGTGTCAATATGAAAAAGCTTTCACTACCTGGTTTGAGCCATATTCCTCCTTGGTGCAACACAAAAATAAAAATCTTATGGAACTTAACCAAACAGAAGAAGTCCTTGACTCACCCAAATGAATACAAACAAGAATTCAAACAAATAACAGACAGTCTCCCTCATCATAAACCAATATATACAGATGGATTGAAAACAGACAAAGGAGTAACTGCAGCAGTAGTTTTTTAAGATGATGCTTTTGGTACTCGGATTCCAGGAAAAAAGTTCAATCTACACAGCAGAAGCTTATGCAATAAATATGGCTTCGGAACAAATGGAAAGGACAGTACCATAACTTTTTAATCTGCACAGATTCTAAATCCTGTCTTCAAGCACTTGAAGCTTCTAAGTGTGATCACCCCATCATTTCCATGATTGAAAAGAAAATGACAACGCTAGAAAATAAAAAGTTCAACATAATCTTCTGTTGGATTCCAGGTCATATGGGACTACATGGGAACGGACTGGCAGATGAAGCAGCAAAACAAGCTATCTCCTTGAAAGTGACAGAATGTTTAATTCCTCCTGAAGACCTGAAACCTACAATTAATTTGTATATAAACGAAACATGGCAAAGGGAATGAGACAACTGCATAAATAATAAATTAGATGAAATTAACCTGAAAATAAATGAAAGAAGGGCCTCACGGTGGCGCAGTGGGTAGCACGAGTTTGCATGTTCTCCCCGTGTTGGCGTGGGTTTCCTCCAGGTGCTCAGGTTTTCCCCACAAGTCCAAAGACATGCGCTATAGGTGAATTGGGTAAGCTAAATTGTCCGTAGTGTATGTGTGTGAATGAGTGTGTATGGATGTTTCCCAGTGATGGGTTGCAGCTGGAAGGGCATCCGCTGCGTAAAACATATGCTGGATAAGTTTGCGGTTCATTCCGCTGTGGCGACCCCAGATTAA
The DNA here is from genome assembly GCA_903798125.1 of Danio choprae. Lineage (NCBI taxonomy): Eukaryota > Metazoa > Chordata > Actinopteri > Cypriniformes > Danionidae > Danio > Danio choprae. Next base: position 6,787,568 of record CAIGQW010055978.1, on the reverse strand, counting down.
TAAAGGGACTAAGCCGAAAAGAAAATGAATGAATGAATAAATGAATGAATAAATGAAACACACTTTGCAAATTATAATTTTGAGACCAGGCATGAACAAACTGTCTATACTAGATGTCGAATTGGGCATTCTAGGTTGATAATTTGTATTTACTGAATAACGAAGCAGCACCTTAATGTAATTACTGCCAAGCTGCTTTTACCATGAAACATATTTTGTTGGAATGTGGAAGTTTGAATACCATTAGACAAATTTTTTATAAGGAAAGTAATTTGATGGATATTTTTAAAAAGGTACCACCAGGATGAATCTTACATTTTTTATTAAAAATTGAACTGAAAAATCATATTTAACTTCGAATATATTTTTGTGTAAATTATTTATTTCTATTTTATATATTTTTCTAAGTAACTTTTTAGTGTAATACGAATTTGTATTTATCATGTAATATTTTTATGTATATCCATTTTGCCATGAAATAGCCATAAGTTGCTGATGTGGCAATAAATAAATAATAAATAAATCGGGTGAGCTAAATTGTCCGTGTGTGAACGAATGAGAATGTATGGGTGTTTCCTAATGATGGGTTGCAGCTGGAAGGGCATCTGCTGCGTAAAACATATGCTGGATAAGTTGGCGGTTCATCCTGCTGTAGCGACCCCAGATTAATAAAGGGACTAAGCCGAAAAGAAAATGAATGAATATAATATAATGCAGCTCATTTTTAACACTGAAATGATTGGTTCAAGGATCTAGTCTCTCTAAGGGGCCATTTACACACTCTCTAAGGAGCCATTTACACACATTTACACACTCTCTAAGGGGCCATTTACACATTTACACACTCTCTAAGGGGCCATTTACACATTTACACACTCTCTAAGGGGCCATTTACAAATTTTTGCCACATTTTTGCCTGTTCGTTTACATGACAATGTGTTTTGGGACTGAAAACACATAAAATTGTCAGTTTTGGAAAGTTTTGAAAATGCATCTGTTGTCATGTCCATGTAAACATCCGAAAATGTAAGTCTTTGAAACCAATGACATCACCGCGTGCATAGTATGTGTTTAGCGGTGCGTAGATTAACAACAAGCGCAAAACAAACATACAAAACAATGGCAGAGTATGTGGTAGTGTTGGTGTTGCTCAAGTATTTTCTAATTTTCCTAAGAAAACACATGCAATTACAAAAAACACCAGCAAATAAAGAAAAGATCGTCATCGGTTTGATAGCAAACGTGTTGCGAATCCTCGCAGTGTAAACGCATTTAAAAAAACATACCGCATTTCCTCACAATGCAAACAATTAGCACGGAACACAACGGAAATGTTTCAAGGCGACCCAAAAAGGTGACGAGAAAATGAAGGCGTTTTCTTAATTAGTTTGTGTTGTAAGAAAATGCAGGCTGGATTCGCAACACATATGCTGTCAATCCGATGAGGCTCTTTTCTTTATTTGCTTGTGTTTTTTGTAATTGCATGTGTTTTCTTAAATTGCAGCACGTTAAGCTCTCTCAGCCATAGTACATTACAACCAAAAGCAGAGATGAATCTTAGACACACACAGCAAAATTATAGAAAGACATGAGCACCAAGTGGTCCGCGGCACGTCGTCACTTCCCTACAGGTTCTGTTTATTAACAAGATGACAGCAGCAAATACTGACCTAGCATATGTAATACAGTATTTTTGTCAGTTTTTGTGGATATGTGTAAACACAGATCATTTTGAATATGGTGTCATGTATATGTGAAACTTTTTAAAAACGCAGAGAACACAATATTGCATGAGGAAAAAAAATATTCGTACAAATAAAACAAACTCTCCCAGGCCTAGTGAGTTTAAAGGGCTCATTCATCCAAAGATGCAAATTCTGTTTTTAATTACTCACCCTCAATCCCCTGAAACATTTGTTAATCTTCGGAGCACAAATGAAATTTTTCATAGATGAAATCCAAGAGCTCTCTGACCCTCCATAAACTGCAACTGTCCAGAGACGTTCAAAGTCTAAAAAAGGAAACAAAAACATTGTGCACAACACTTTTGTTCACCAAAAATAACGTTAAAATGACTGTCAAATTTGAGTGCGCCTTTACTACAGACAATATGACGCTTACATGTTACACTGCTGACTTTTAAATGCGTCGTTCTGCTCATTGTAAATGTGTATCCTGACATGACACACAAAAGGAGACATTGGTAAACATTTTTACAGGGTTTTTAGCCACACATATGTGTTCTTGGAGCTTTATATGATTACAATTAAACCACTGAAGTCACATGGAATGTTTTGACAATGTTTTTGGTTCCTTTTTGAACATCTCGGAACAGTTGCTGTCAATGGAGGATAGGGGAACTCCCGAATTTCATCTACAAAAATCTTAATTTGTGTTCTGAACATGAATGAAGTTCTCAGGGGGTTGAAACAACGGGGGTGAAAAACTGATAACTCGTTGTATAACTGATTTGCACTCGTTGAGTAATTGCGTTTTATGTGTATATATTTTTTATTTCACATTCTTCGGAAACAATAAACACACAAGCACACTGAGGAAGGCATTGTTTTTCCAAAGAATGTGAAATCAAAGAATATATGTAACGCAATTACTCAGCGAGTGCGAATCACGACCTTTTGAGTTATTTTGTTTATAAGAATTACGCACCAAAATCAAATAATGCAGGAGTGCAGTGCATACTTAAAGGTGCATATGTAAGTTTGACACCAAGTGATTGAACTAGGTATTACACTACTGGTTCGAAACTCACGCAAGCGCAGGTTGCCAGATTGACGACATCAACAGGAGCCAGCCTGACTATCGAGCCTAAAGGCTGATTTAAGGCTGATTTAAACCGTGTTCTAAATAAAAGCAACGACACGTGATTGAAGGAATATTTTCCATACTAAAAGGTGTTTTTGTTCTAAACAACACCTGAAATTAGAAACGGTTTCTATTTCTTGCAGCTGAACAACAGGATAAACTGACAATGATCACCTCAGATACACCTCATGTGCTTTATTCAGTGTTAAATGGTAACAATGTGAGTTTGAATGGCATTTTATATGACATTTATTGTCATATTACTGAAAGCAGCTGCATATAGTTCACCTCAGATCTTGAAAATAAAATAAACCAAATAAACCGTTAGAGAGGTTTAATATCTAGTAATTAGTTTATAAACCTTATCGTTTTCGTTGGAGTGCAGTAAGTGCACTATTCTGTGCTCCTGAATGGCTGTATTTAAATTTCTGTCATGTTTCCTCTGGTGCAAACAGCCAAATTGCTTATCACTGCAAATCTCGTCATGTAGCGTATTGTTAGTACACAGGGTTACAATGTAACCTGCTCACCTAATGTTAATTCATTCATTTTCTTTTCGGCTTAGTCCCTTTATTATACTGGGGTCGCCACAGCAGAATGAACCGCCAACTTACATAGCATATGTTTTACGCAGCGGATGCCCTTCCAGCTGCAACCCATCACTGGGAAACATCCACACACTCTCATTCACTACGGACAATTTAGCCTACCCAATTCACCTGTACCACATGTCTTTGGGCTTGTGGGGGAAACCGGAGCACCCGGAGGAAACCCACGCAAACACGGGGAGAACATGCAAACTCCACAGAGAAATGCCTCACCTAATGTTTATGTTTGTAAAATTTATATTTTTTGCTAATTAATAACCGTATGTGGAACTCTGAATCTGCGTCTCATTTCAGAGTCTGCTACTGTCCATCGAAGGTCATATTTCGGTCACGGATGCACACTTTGATACCCTTCATCACTGAATGAATGAAATACAGTGGGCGGGTTAAATAACCATAACAAAGACAGACGTTCTAGCACGTAATGCACATTTTTAAAGCAGAATATCTGACTTCAGCATTGTTTTTCAGATAAATAAGAATGTTCACTTGTTTCTTAAATATCTGCAAACATATTATGGTATTTTTATGCTTTAGAAGCATCAAAAACGTACATACAGCACCTTTAACTATTGAATAATCAATAACAAAATGTTTATTTTTTTGAGTGAACTAATCTTTTACAGTCAAAGCAGATGTTGTTTGAAGGCAGCCAGTGAAAGACTATAAACTGGCATAATGCATAAATCTGGTTCAGAATCAAGACTGGATTACTGACGACTCATTTCAGACAGAAAGTGTTCTTCCCTTCTTTAAAACTTTACAGTCCTTTAACATTTACAGACAGCTGTATTATGCACTATATGAAAGCATAATAGGGGCACTTTAAAACTGTCTGATCAGGTCAGGATACATAGCAGGACGCCTGTGCGTTTCGGCAGGCTGATCTCCTAAGAGACGATGCCTGCCCCAAGTCTTTGTGCCACATCTCTACAGTGAGTCTATCATGGAGATGAGTCATCCATGCTGCCTGCCTGTATGTGTGTGCGTGTATGTGTGTGTGTGTGAGACAGGAGATTAACCTCACTATCTCCAATCTCCGAGAACCCGCTCTCTTAAAGGGGGATTTTTTTTGCGATTACACTTTCAAAGAGTTCTTTTCTCCCTGTTCCTCTCCACCTCCTGTAATCTTTATGTGAAAACAGCAGCATTCCTCTTTCTTTCTTGGGGTGAGCTGGCTTGGAAATCACAGAGAATTCCTTAATACAGCAGGCAGGAGGAGCAGATCGCGGTCTGTGGGTGTGCTGGTGTGATGCAGGAGGGTTGTGAATTGGGCACAACATGCACATATACTCTCCAAATTTTGTTTTCTTCATATCCGCAGGGATAGACTGGGCTTAAGGAGCACTGGGACCAATTCTGGTGTGTAACTGGACTGTAAATCAGCGATAGATTAGCTGCAAATCAAGTTTATGTACAGTTGAAGTCAGAATTATTAGCCCTCCTGAATTATTACCCCCTGTATATTTTTTTCCCCAATTTCTATTTAACGGAGAGAAGATTTTTTTTCCAACACATTTCCAAACATTTTACTAACTAATTTCTCATAAATGTTTTCTTTTATATTTGCTATGATGAGAGTATATAATATTTTACAATATGTTTTTCAAGATACTAGAATTCAGGTTAAAGTGACATTTAAAGGCTAAACTAGGTTACTTAGGTTAACTACAAGTTAGGGTAATTAGGCAAGTCATTGTATAACAGTGGTTTGTTCTGTAGACAATCGAAAAAAAATCTATTGCTTAAGGGTGCTAATAATATTGACCTTAAAATGCTTTTAAGAAACATTAAAACTGCTTTTATTCTAGCCAGAATAAAACAAATAAGACTTTCTCCAGAAGAAAAAATATTATAGAAAATACTGGGAAAAATTCCTTGCTCTGTTAAACATAATTTGGGAAATATTTGAAAAAGAAAAACATTTTAATATAATTTTGTCTAATAATTTTGTCTTCAACTGTCTAGTGTAAATGTTTTTTAACCATCATCAGACAGCTCTTTTAAAATGAAATTTTTGCTTTTGTAGATCATTAAAGAAGATTTTTTTTGCTGGAACCGTGACCCTGATTCATAAAGAGTCATGTGCTACCAGCTGTTTGAGAGTCAAAATAATAAAAAATACATATACAGGCAAAACAAAATGAATACCATTGGCTCCTGATAATTCATTCATTCATTCATTTTCATTTCGGCTTAGTCCCTTTATTAATCTGGGGTCGCCACAGCGGAATGAACCGCCAACTTATCCAGCATATGTTTTACGCAGCGGATGCCCTTCCAGCTGCAACCCATCCCTGGGAAACATCCACACACTCTCATTCACACACATACACTAAGGACAAAAACCGGAGCACCCGGAGGAAACCCACGCCAACACGGGGAGAACATGCAAACTCCACACAGAAACGCCAACTGACCCAGCCGAGGCTCGAACCAGCGACTTCTTGCTGTGAGGCGAACGTGCTACCCACTGCGCCACCGTGAGGCCCGCTCCTGATAATATATTCATTTATTTTATTTTCAGCTTAGTCCCTTTATTCATCAGGGGTCGCCACAGTGGAATGAACCACCCCCATATTTTTTACACAGCAGATGCCCTTCCAGCTGCAACCCATCACTGGGAAACATCCACACACTCTCATTCACACACATACACTACGGACAATTTAGCTCACCCAATTCACCTATACCCCATGTCTTTGGACTTGTGGGGGAAACCGGAGCACCCGGAGGAAACCCAAGCCAACACGGGGAGAACATGCAAACTCCACACAGAAATGCCAACTGACCCAGCCAGGGCTTGAACCAGCGACCTTCTTGCTGTGAGGCAATCGTGCTACCCACTGCGCCACCGTGACGCCTGCTAATATATTGAGGTCTTAAATGGATTGTTTACCCAAAACAGAAAATTCATCATTTACTCTCCCTTCACTTCCAAACTCCTTACATTTTTCTGTTGAACACAAAAGAAGAGTAGAACATTGAAAACTGGTAACCAATGACTTCCATTGTATTTGTTTTTCCTACTATGGAAATCAATGGTTAAAGGTTTGCACATCATGTTTTTTTTTCCAGTAGGATGCGATCCTGGATTAACATCTATGTTGATCCTGGAACATCATTTTTGTTCAAAAATGTAATCCATACCTATTCCCTACCCCTAAACCCAACCATAACTGTAAATTATTCCCACAATCAGAGGGGAATAATAATTGGATAACAATCATGTAGAAGTGCATAAACCTAAGCGTAAGCTTAAATTTAACATAAACTGTAAACGCATCCCTTAATTCTGATTGGCTGATTGGAATGTTGTTCCAGGATCAACATAGATGTCAACCCAGGAACATGTCCCACTTGGTAAAATCAGGTTGGCATACAGGTTTTTAGCTTTCTTCAAAGTATCTTCTTTTGTGTTCAGCAGAATAAAGAAATTCATAAAGGTTTGGAACTATTTGAGGGAAAGTAAACATCAAGTAAATTTTCATTTTTGGGTTATCCCTTTAAGAAGTCATGAAAACACTCTTTGGTTTTTGGAATTGTTTGGCTGTGGATTATTGGTAATAATCAAACCAACCATTTTTGTTTAATAATACCTCAATGTATAGTCAGGAGCCACAGGTATTCATTTAAATTTGCCTGTACATGTTTTCTGACTCTCACTTTGATTTTATGAATCACAGAGGACCACGGTTAGAGCTAAAAATCTTCTTTTATTTTTTCATTTAAGGAAAAAGTCCCATTTTTAATGCTATGAGAACAGCAGATCTTCCTTTTTCAGGTGAACTATCTCTTTAAGGCACATCAAAGTACAGATATTCAATATATATAAACATATATATGTAAACTATACTTTATATGCCATGTTTGGGCATGTCACTAAAAGTGGTGTTTCCAGGGAAGGTGAAGCTGTATTTTCAGCCTCATTACTCGTCTTCAGTGTCACATAACTTAGTTCAGTTTGATCAAGCAAAAAATTCTGGCTTGACTGTATATATAAACAAATTGCTTTAAAATGATCAATGTCTTTGATCAAATGTAACTAAGTTTTGATTGGCTTAATTAATGCTATACAAATAAATGTATAAAGTCTAAACATTTTAATGGTGTTGTACAGTACATACTCTAATTTGTAGTCAAGTTTGTGTTGTCCTGAGCAAGAAGGAGTGCTGGGCTGTTTTTAGTCCCACACATCTTTGTTTATTCCTGCTTTATATTCCAAGAGTTCAGGATCTTCATGCAAAGCTGCAGCGACAGGAAGACCACTGGAAATAAATCCAAGTAATTATATATGAGAAAAGTAGGACTCTCATTGTGTTCAACAGATTATGGTATAAATAGCAATGCAAAAATAAATAGCAAGTAAATCCTGTTAATCCGATACACCCTTGTGAATTCCCACATTGACCTCGGGTAATGTTACCAGCTTCCAGAGCTGAACCATCCTGACAAACCTCCGTGACAATACATCAACCGCAAAATTAGAGTCAAACCAGTGTGATCCTCCTCTCCTCTCTGTTTGTGTAGATCAGTTTCTTATTGATTGGTTTGGGTTTAAAAAGAGGCGGGGCTTCATCCTCACAGTACCTGTATCAATATGGCATCTGACTCATTGAATTTCAAATAAGTCTGAGTTGGTTTTTGAGGGTTGTGGCATGTTAATGGCGCTATTATTGGACCAGTTGCCCTTCTGTCCCACCCCCCATCACTTGCTTTAATCATCTTACCAAGATAGTTACTGTAATGATCTGCTGGCCCACATTCATACATATGATAAAGCTCATATGTTGCACAATAGGAAGGTTTCTGATTGATGTTTTGAATGTGCACCCCAAAGCACGGGATATTTTAGGCTGGGATTTGTATTGGTGTAATGGTTATTATAATCATCTTTCACACTAATGCCAGCCCACACAGATTTTTCAGCTCCAAAACATTCAGTCATTCTGTTAAACATGGTTTATTTGCCTTCCTTTGCAATTGCTAAATGTCAGATAACAATGAAGCAATTTCAAACAACATCATTTTTGTGTTAGTGTATTTCTGGTATCTGCTATGTGTAAGATGTATATGCATATCATAAATCATTTCTTTCGTGTGCAGAGCTGACTGACTTGTCACATGTCTGGATGCTCTTTGCACTACTCAGGAATTCAATTTTCTTTTCTTTACAGGACTGCCATTATCATCTTCTCTCCTGCCTTCATTACAGAGAAGATGAAGAGGAGAGTGTGTTAAAGAGTACAGGGCTGCAAAGAGTGTCAGCGTACAGGACACAGTGTTCAGAACGCATAAAAATAAGACGTCAGTGCTATACAATATGGTTTGGCTTAACTGTAGTTGATGCATTGGGTACATGACTAACTGACAACCAGTGTTGGGTTAGTTACTTAAAAAATAATTCATTACTAATTACAAATGACATCATTAAAATTGTATTTAGATTGTCTGAATAGTAATTTAGTTATTCGACGAGTAATTTAATTACTTGACAAAAACCCTATAAATCTCAATGCATGGACGATATAAATTGAATTCTTTTAATTATTTAAATTTGAGTCAAACTGTCTTTAAACTGTATTAAATAACTAAACTAAAAAGAAAAGTTAAAGATCATATTTATCAAAATATGAAATGTTTTAAAGTAAGGATATCACATTTCATACATGTCATCTTAATTAATTAATTAATTAATGTCTGACTCAATTCATTGTGTCTTACGCTTGTGCCGTTCATTAGTTGAATTAGAATTATTGTGCAAAATATTTTGTATCACAAAAAAATATATATATAATTGCTACTCTGGATTGATGTGTAGAGAATTATTAAATATAGAGTATTTTAGGCAAGAACATAATATTGTTATTGCGGCGCAGCACGTTTTGAACTGTATGTGCGTCTAGAAGTCTTTTATTCATGGTCATAGGGATATGACGTGGTTAGGCGGCAACCTACTGGAAGGTGCTTGTCCACCACTTGAGAGATTTCCAGAGAATGCAGTCCAATAAACTTTGGTTCTGACCACATGAGTTCCCAAGCAAAACATAAGCAGAGAATGGTTATTGCTATGCAGGTTTCCCAGTTTGAATGTAGGGTGCACACAAATTAGTGTTAATGTAAAGAACAAGGCTATTAAACGTCTTCTATAAACAACATATTGAAATTAGACTGACACTTAAACATAAATGTAAAAGCCTCACTACACAAACAGATTTTAATTGGTTCATATAGTTAGAAAACATGTAAAAACATGTTTGATTGTCAGAGTGCCAACGGCAGGGTGGCCAGAGCCAATGATGCTTTTGTCGGCAATGCTTTGATAGCATATCGTCATTGGCAGGGCAGCCAGATCGAATTCTGACGCTCTTCCAGCGGCGATGTGAAAGCACAGTTAGTAATATAAAAATGCCATACATACCCCATGACAAGTTACTTTTATTGGTTTATGTTCCAGGTTCGAGTTGGGATGTACCAACATTGTTAGAGCCGGAGGAGAGAGGTGGGGGATTCTGGGATTCCAGAAGGGGAGAGCAAAACATCATGGGTGATGGAGGGGCCTTGCACACAGAGGGCAATGCCCTTCTGAAGGCAGTGTTTCATGGCAAACTCCGCCTTACTCGCCTCCTTCTTGAGGGCGGAGCTTATATCAATGAAGGGAATGAGCGAGGGGAGACGCCCATCATAGCGGCCTGTCTGGCGGGATATGATGATCCACAAACCCGGCAGAGAATGGTGCGCTACCTGCTGGAGAAGGGAGCAGACCCAAATATTCCTGATAAAACAGGCCGGACTGCTTTGATGCATGCATGTGCAGAACTGGCAGGCAAAGAGGTGGTGTCCCTGCTGCTGGAAAACGGTGCTGATCCCAGCTTGAAAGACTACTCTGGGGCTTCGGCACTTGTACATGCCATCAATAAGGGTGATCGGGACACTCTCCAGGTCCTACTGGATGCCTGCAAAGCCAAAGGCAAAGAGGTAATCATCATTACCACCGATACATCTCCCTCTGGCACTAAAAAGACCAAACAATACCTGAACTCCCCACCATCTCCTGGTATAGTGGACAAGCTCTCCCCTGCTTGCATGTCTCCATCAGAAGTGGAGATCCATACCACTGGATCTGGCCCCGGTGAAGAGGAGGAAGGTATCTTCAGCTTTGCCATGACTTCAGCACTTCCGCTACCATCCAGCAGACCACAAGGGGAGCGGAGACCACCGCCCCGCAAGCTTTTGAAAAGACTGAACTCTGAGCCTTGGGGTCTGGTTGCTCCTTCCGTACTTGCTGAGCGAGCTGAGAGGATAGAGGGTGATTTAGCAGAAGAGGACAAACTGGTCTCGGAGATGAATGGCATGACAGTTTCTGGTCCAGGTAGACCTCTCCTGTCACGTAGGCACAGTATAGAGACCCATGACCCATCCTCTCCAAAGCTGATGGACCGGTCCTGTTCAGAAGACTGTGCCACACTTTGTGGTTCTTCCTGGGCAGATAAAGTTAATCAGCACCAATCACTCTATCGTAGAAACACGGCTCCTGAGACTCAAGACAATGTGGCTCAGGCATCAGCGGGAATCCGTGGCTTACCACACCCTAAACTCACCCGCATGGAGCACTACGAGTCAGACACTCACCTCTGTCCTGCCTCCATCCCTGGATCTCCAGATTCTGGACGTGTCTCTGTTGAGCGCCGCAAGTACAATGCCTCTCCTTTGTCATTGCTCACCAGCTCTTCTCGAGAGTCTCTGGAGAGCATTCCCAACTCAGTATCTCCTATCACAATGCGGCGGCGTCCCACAGGACTGCTGGAAAGGCGGGGATCAGGGACTCTCCTCTTGGACCACATCTCCCACACTCGACCTGGGTTCCTCCCACCCCTCAACGTCAATCCCCAGCGACCCATTCCTGATATCCGTGCCAATGGAAAGCCCACTTCTCCCGTTCACTCAGGGAGCAAGATCCTGCTGCCGGTCGCACCTTCGTCCCCAAAACGTGGGCCAGACTTCAAGATGAAGAAGAAACTCATGAGGAGACACTCAATGCAGACGGAGCAGATGAAACAGCTATCGACCTTCCGGGAAATACTTACAGAAAAGGTGATGGAGATGAATGGAGATTGAGAGCGGAAGAGGATCATCTACATCTTTTTTTTGAGGCACAATTGCTCTTGTCCAGTTCAGCTCCAAAAGAACATAACACATACATCAAAACAGCATTGCAGAAATAAACTTCTTCAAGATCTAAAAATTAAAGAGAAAATTTATCACATCACTCAATATCATATAAAGGATCACTTCCAAGTGTTCCATGTTTTTAATGGAGACCATTCTTATTTGGGATTATTCCTTGATCATGGAAAATTGAGAATGTGTGAATATGGATCCATTTGTGTCAGTGGAAGTGCTGTTAGTGTTTGAATTTGCTGCAAAACTTAGATGAGACCTCACAGATTTTGTGTTCTGTGGGTTTCTCTATATATTAGCACTGTTATGGCTCTCAGCTTCCTTACTGTTGTGCACTGTCAGAAAAGAATGTGCAAATATTTGACCTTTAGGGATGCAACAGCTTGTCACTGGGGCAGTATCCTGAATTGGGCCAATTTTGGACTATATACCCCTTAAAATGTGCGTATTAGCACATTGGTGTACCCTTAAGCAATGGCTTGGTGTTCTGGGTCCTATGCTGCACAGGTTTTTGCTCTAGGCATTTGGGAGGGGGACTCCCCTAGGTAAAAAAAAATGCACCCCCCCTACCCCGGACACTGTGGGCCCCTCCAAGCCTCAAGGCCTTATCTGCTCTCTATTGAGATTTTTTAAAGGGAAAAACAAAGATGGTACTGCCCTAGTGAGTGTGTACCCTTAATTTTGGAAATTTTTATTATCGAGTGTGGTGGCTCTGTGGTGATCCTGTGGAATAATTTTTAATTAATTTTTTAATGTTCCTTATAAAATGTTCCATTAGTTCGAAACTCGATTCATTAAATTAATCAGCCTTTACAATATATTTGAATTTCAATATAATGGTAAGGTAATTGAAGTTGATTGTTCACTTTTAAATAACAGTGTGCTCAAGACTTTTTAATGTGATATTTAGTTTTGTTTGTTTGTCCTTTTAAGGACTTTTAATTGGAAAGTTTTAGATTTTTCCATAGGATGTACCCTAGAGAGCATTGAAGTTTGCTGACTGCTGAATATTACTGTAACAAACGGTGTTAGATGAAGAAAATTTGATTGCATAACGGAAGTGCATACAAATGCTAATAAACTAAATATTTTTACAGCAATTGATTAACATAAAACTATTTTAAAAACTATATAATTACAAAACCCAATTGTACCAGTTAAGCATAATGCATGTTTCAGGGCTTTTGGATGGGTTGCATATCTTTCTTAAACTATTGTAAGTGATACAAAATAAGTCAAGTGCAATTCTTAAAACTCAAAATCCCAAAGAAACTCTACAAACCCCCATCCAAAACCACACATATCATCACAGCCTGTCCCGACTCTGCGTAGAGAAACCCCTCGCTTAACGCACACTCTGGAGACACAGAGCACAGATATTGTGTACATACTGTACAGAGTACTATTGTGTCTCAGACGTTTGAACGTGCAATATTCGGTGCTGCCTCAGCACTGATTTCATATTATTATTGTGAATGTGAACAATCACTCGGACGTGTGTCTGTGCTAACATGCTGCGCTAAATATTTCAAGATGACCTGGGAGCTCAGTTTACATACAGAAGAGGAATCTCTGCACAAAATACATGAGAATGAATTTCCCTAAAGAGCTGTCCGTGTCAAACACATAGTTCAACTCAAGCTTATGATGATGTGAGTGAATTTAGTGCTTCTGCTTTGAGATGTTCTAAACTTGATGTGAATTCAGCTTAGTGTACTTGAAATGTATCATGAAAACTAAAAGAGGAATATTTTTTTATGCCTGTAGGGTTTTATTCATGTCGTTTTTTTATTTTTATCGAAATGAATTTTAACGTTTAATACCGAATCGTTGGTGCAGTTTCACTTTGACGGTAGCTTCTGTGTCACAGGATGTTTGTAGGAAATAATGTATGAACACCCAGAGCTCAACGGCTTCAGCAAATCTTCCAGAAAATGCCGACGGACTGAAACCCAGATCTCTGATTACCTGGCTCTTTGTTATCCTGATGAGATTAGGAGAATCTTGGCACTTTGCTGTGTGTTCGTTGATTTAAGTGATTCTCCTCTTTTCAGTTCACACACGCCAGTCAGATAACGGAGTTTGATCAGTTTGTATCTAAATATATATTTCTGACCTGCTGTACAAAAACATCAGTATAAATGAGTTGAAACTGTGTTCAAGTGTACCTGAAAAGGTGTTAATAGTGTAAAGGGTGTTTTAGGTGCTGTACACAATGACCTCTGTCTGTGCTACACTGTCGTCGGGTAGTTTGAGCCTTAGCCCAGTGTTCTGCTCTCATTTCACATAGAAAGGTCACAGTTACACCAACAATGCATCATTTAATGGATTATGGATTAACTATTTCTTGTTATTTTGTATGTTTAGTGTGATACGCAGGTCAAATGTAGTAAACCAAATAATTTTAACAAGTATTAAATTATTTAAAAGTATAAAAAACACTTTGTGGTGGAACTTCTTTGACTATTAGCATGTGATTGTATTTTCTTTGGTTTGCTTTAGACAAATGACTGAATCAGCCATTTATCTTAACCGGTGGTTCTCAAATGGGAGCTTTCTGGTTCATTCAAATAGGTTGTTTTTTTTTTGTCACATGAACAAACAAGAAAACTGGATTCTTGGTAGGTGTAAAAAAATTCAGAAATCCTTGTTATTAGCCACTAAGATACTGTAAGACAGAGATTGTATTATCATTAGGAGATACAAGGGTCTGTGAATCTATTGGAGAGAGCATAATGGTATAACTTGGAACCTGTGCTTTGATAGCAGCAACACGGTGGCTCAGTGGTTAGCACTGTCGCCTCATAGCAAGAAGGTTGCTGGTTCGAGTCCCGGCTTGGCCAGTTGGCATTTCTGTGTGGAGTTTGCATGTTCTCCCCGTGTTCGCATGGGTTTCCCCCACAGTCGAAAGACATGCACTATAGGTGAATTGAATAAACTAAATTGGCCGAAGTGTATATGTGTATAGATGTTTCCCAGTACTATGTTGCAGCTGGAAGGGCATCCGCTGTGTAAAACATATACTGGATAAGTTGGCGGTTCATTCCACTGTGGCAAACCCTGATGAATAAAGGGACTGAGCCGGAGGAAAATTAATGAATGAATGTGCTTTGATAGCCAATCACATTGCAGTTTTATTGACTGTTTTGTGACAGTCGTATATTAAGAATACCATAGAAATGAATGTGACGTTTCATAAGCTATTTCTGATGTAAAATTGTACTTTCCTTTAAACAAAAACTGCATTGTTTATATGTGAATTTAAAAATAGATCCATCCAAAGTTCAAACATGTTGCAGATTAGCCAATAGGATGTTGATTTTTCTCACAAAAGATTAAAACAAATCAACAACAATAAGACTTTATTTGGTGTTGTGAAAAAAGCTTTCCATCTCGATTTTCAATTACGCTTATCATCAGCAGGGAGGGGGGTTTTCGTGTCAATTTTCAGCATTCATACTGAAACAATTTTTACTGGTGATTAGCAGAGTAAACATGCAAAACCTCTCCCTGATGTTAGGTGGCTCTCAATGAAATTACAAGTCATGAAAAAAATTTGAAGTAAAACTCACAATTGAATTCTATTTGATCTGCAACCATAATAACTCTCTTGCTGACATTTTTGTAGTCACTGTTGCGTTTATCATAGTTCATAGTATCATAGTATCATAGTTTATCATAGTATCATGCTACTAAATAAAAAGGTAGCTGCAGATTGATCTGGCCTCGGCACATCTCCTTCATCATAAGTTTGCCTAGACTGCTTTGTGCTTGACCAAGTCGTCTTTTACTGTATCTTTAGCAGCTCCAGGCACGTGACCAAAAGTAAAACGTAAACAAAGCTGTATTTTTTTTTTTTATGACATTTTTATTTATGGCATTTTGTGTATTTGTGTGCCTGATCAAATTGGTGCCCTTTGTTTAGTCACAAGGCGTTTTTCATTGGTGAAAAGTGCAAGCGAAAATCGTCCTGGTGTGCACGGACCTTTAAACTTTACATGATTTTAAATGCCTTTGTACAAATGACCAGTGGTCTACTTAATAAATGTGGTGTTCGCACATAAAGCGGGTGGAAATGTGAGTATGGCACTTCCCACACAAAAGTTGTGATCTATTAAAAACAAACTTAGCGGGATAATGTGCGCAGTTGTAAATAAACTCTAAGTAAACATAATTAACTTAAATATTGACTTAATTCAACCACTTTAAATCATCATTTGAGCTATAATCATTATTAAAATCATTCATTCATTCAATTTCTTTTCGGCTTAGTCCCTTTATTAATCAGGGGTTGCCACAGCGGAATCAACCGCCAACTTATCCAGCATATGTTTTACACAGCGGTGTTGTTACATTATGGTGCAAAATCATTTGAGAACCACTGTCTTATACAATGAGTGAATGATTCTAAAAACAGGGACAGAGATAGATGTGTGTAAGCTGCTGCTTCACCAGTATCCAGTGAAAGCCAGCAGAAGATCATTGCAGATGCTGGGCATGCTCCATAAACGACTAGAGGACGAGTGACCCTCTTCCTGGAGGAATTGCTCTTCTCATCCAATCTCAGAACCAGTGGCAGGCTCATCTCTTCTCTGTTTGCTGGACACACAGCAGTGTCAGTGGCGTCTGAGAGCACTTGTCCTGTAAAAACACTGCTTGTCAGTCTGACACACACACGCGCAGACATACATACATACATATTTCCAGCTGTGAAGCATCATCATACTAAGCAAAACACTAAACAGACATCGGAACATCAGCTAAATATGAAATGTCTACTGTGCCACTTTGGGTAAAGACTTAAAAACAAAACTTAAAAGCAATGTTTTTCATAACACTGGGATATGCAACAGATAAACAGTTTTGCGTGTTATACTTAAGTCATTGACCAAACTAGCTGTAAATGGCACCTCTTAATTGAATGAGTTACAAGTAATTATAGGCAACAGTTTTATGTAAATTTGTACTAATAATCTTTTGCATTACAAAATCCAAAGTTATTTGTAAACGAACAAAATATAAATTATTATTAAAACGTAAAATATTATACCGCTGTGGACAAATGTAAAGACCTCTTGAAAATTTTGTTTCTCTGGATTTTGTTTTGTTTCTCTGAGAAAAAACCCTTCTAATTTTAGAAATGGTGTTATCAGATCTTTACATAAAACCAATATATATATATATATATATATATATATATATATATATATCAAACCTCAATTAATGTTAAATGTCTGTTGTATTTCTCCATAGCCATATATTATTAACCTATGTTGAATGAATGAAACTTACGGAAATATAAACACACAAAACGAAATGGGAGGGGACCAAACTATTGATTACGTTTTAGGGATAGTACTGACGTTTGACGTGTTTTAAACCTTGCTAGGTTTCTGGCTAGTTATAGCTTAAGTACATAAATATCTCTCAAAGTAAAACTGGATCAATTTTTCTTTAAAAATTTAAAAGGAGATAAAACGTGCAGCA
Organism: Danio choprae; assembly: GCA_903798125.1. Lineage (NCBI taxonomy): Eukaryota > Metazoa > Chordata > Actinopteri > Cypriniformes > Danionidae > Danio > Danio choprae. The sequence continues at coordinate 6,770,469 of CAIGQW010055978.1, read as the reverse complement.
TAAAGTCACACCCCTGAACTATTTGAATTAGTCCTACATTCGGAGTTGTTGCGGTGGAAGGACCATCACCGAAGTGAGGTAAGCAGATCTTTCAAATTTGCTTTACGTTGTGATGGACAGGATTATATGAAAAATGTTTCTTCTGAAATTGTTTATAAGTCTTTTATAAGTTAAAAAAACACTGTAGTACAAGCTAAATCATCGTTCATACTATATACTGTGATGTTATTTATTTGTTCTTTGTGCGCCCTCTGCTGGAACATATGAATACTGCACACACCTGCGTATTATTGTTATAATATGAATATTTTAGTTTTAAACATGAATAATAGTATTTTAACATGTACATTTAAAAACAAATTGCCTAAAGTCACTGCTTACGAGTCAAAGGTATGACCCCAACATATACCCTGCCATATAAAAGATCAAAATGTAGCCTACTGTATATTAAAATGGACGGACATCAGTTATGGACATCGCTCCATTCATTACAGAATAGAAAAGTTTAAAAAAAAGAAATTTATAAAAAATGTCACGTTAAATTTCACTCGAACTTGAGTCAATATGGACCTTTTCGTTTAAAGAACAACACTTAAATTGTAAACAATACAAAACACAAATAGTTTCAAATTAATTACACCATATTTCATACACACCATATGCTGACATAAATTTAAAAAACATTTAATCGTTTCTTAAATGTGTAGTTGTCGGACAAAAATATACATATACAGCTGAAAATGAACTGAAGTAAAATCAATATATATACAGTGCTCAGCAAATACGAGTACAACCCATTTTGAAAATGAATATTTTTCTCCATTTCTCAGTGAATATGGGTAATATATATTGGTGTTTTTGAATAAAACAGATTTATTAAACAGATATATTTATTAAAATCATATTTTAGTCACAGAACATCTTTAGAAATGGAAA
>CAIGQW010055978.1:6725358-6739533 GCA_903798125.1 Danio choprae | reverse complement strand
TGTGTGTGTGTATGCGTGTGTGTGTGTGTGTGTGTGTGTGTGTGTGTGTGTGTGTGTGTTTGTTTTCTGTTCCACTTACATGTATTTTAAGGTCATTTCACAGATGATTCAGTAAATATGATGATTGTATTGCATTTCACTTTTGGCTTTATCACATTGTGATGGTTATCGTATTATGCAGTTGTCGGCTCTCGGCTGGTAATGGCAGAATTTATTTTTACCCTGCTGCTTTGAGTGAGCGCAGAAAAATCTGCCCTGAAATAGTTTGAGTGTAAGAATAGCTGTGAATGTGATCGGATCATGGTTACATCATCACAGTCATGCAGCTGCCCAGAGGACACGGTTGTGTCTATTGTTTGTTTCACTTATAATGTGCAGTGATTGTCGACTAGTCATTCTTACTAATCAAGTGTGCAGTGATTGTTGTCTAGTCATTCTTACTAATCAACTAGTTGGTTGGTGGTTGACTCGTTTAACTAGATTTACATACTTTGTTTAGATAATGTTTAACAGCCATGCTTTTATTGCAAACTGCTTGAAGGTTTTGCCACAGAAGTTTTATTTCTTGCAAAAGTCATAAATAAAAGAAATGGCACAGATCGATGTGTTTGACTGATGTTGCATATCATGCTTTTTATTAAGCATATTATTACATTATTATTATCATTAAGATTTAACATTCCTGAGTTCATGCAAGGACAAGAAAAAGCATTGTTTATTTGATTTGACCGTATAATTTTTAAAAGATGGTTCATCCAAGAAGGAATGTTGGCTGTTAATTTACTCTCTGGCCGTCCAAGTCATACTGTGAACCTTTTTAGATTTGTTCGTAAAGAATTCATAATTTTAGATACATTGGGATGGTTAAGTAAGATAGTGAATCGACATAAAATATAATGAACCAACTACAAACATTGATAAATACAGTAGAGCAACGATACTGTTCAAATAAAATACACAATGCTTTATGATTTTCAGGAAGTCTAGCAATATTCAGATACACACATTTTATAATCAAATGTAAAACAACACTGTATGGTGTATATAGAATCTCTGTTAAAGTTAGAAACGTAATTTCTTATGCCTGAATACTTCAAACTGACTTGAAATCCTCACACAGGTCTTAAAAACACACACATAATTGATAGAAGTTTTGGTAACTTTATGGGTAAATGTTGCAATGGCTCCACAAATCACGAGGGTTTTGAAATATGGCTCCTGGTCAATTATAATACTGGTTCGACATTGCAGATCCTGCGATGTGACTATTGCAGATGCGCATAGTGCGATAGCGTGGCTGAAACGATATATTGTGCAGCCCTAATGTGTATATATGTATGAGATGAAAGGTGAAACATTTAAGATTTAAATCAATTACATTTAAAAGATCAAATGATAGTATTTCAATTGAATATTATATAATATTATAACAAATTGTTTCTGATTTAACATGATTAAGTGTATGCAGGAAAATGTTTGAAAAGTAAGGCAAGGCAAGGCAAGTTTATTTATATAGCACATTTCATACACGGTGGCAATTCAAAGTGCTTTACATAAACAGGAATAAAAGAGAGAAGTAAAAAAAAATTAAAACAAATAATATAAAAACAGATTAAAATGTGTTAAAACAGGTTATAAAAGAATGAAAAAGAAAAAAAAGACAATAGTGCGATCTGTCGTACGTAGCACAGTGCTCATTCAGTAAAGTACTTAAATTTATCTTTGAAAAGGTGTAAGAACACTGTTTTCAATAATATGTTTCACTTGGATTTACATCACAATACAGAATAGAAGATCTGGTGCTGCTTGCTTTGCAATTATTTTAAGAAACATGCAACAGATGAATTCATATCAGTCTACAATTGCATTGCATTGCATTCATAATTATTGCTTTCTAGCTGTAAATTGAACCCATGACCGTGCTGTTGCTCTACAGGAAGTCTGCTACACATGCGTGGCTTCCCTCCACACTAGCTGTTCAGACAATTTCGAAATGTGTTGTTTAGTTTTTTTATATAGTTTCTGGTATTTTTAAGTGGTGTCACAGGAAAGGAAGAGGTTACTTTGTTTTCTCACAGATCTATGCAACGTTCTGTCTGGAGACTTTGCTTATGTCGCAGCATTGGTTGGGAATTTTGGGATTTGGATTATTGTCTAGGGAACTTAAACAAATATGCAGTAGAGCGACTCAGGCATAGTCTTGAGAATACCCGTGGTTGCATCTGTAAAAATGTCACATAATCACCATCCTCAATGCACCAGCTCCTTACATGACCACCAAAATGTTCTCACAGACATGTGGATCTCTTGGGAAATTCGGGACATCGTTGTCTAGCTTTAGAACGCCTTCTAGGCTGCAAGTGGAAAATGTCTCTGTTTTAATAGTAATCGTTTTGCCTAAAGATCGCAGCCTGGTCCTGATAAATAGCAGAAGTTGATTTGAATTGGGCCCAATCTAAGCTCATTGTCATTGTTTAAAAGTTGGTGGGCAGCATTGGTTTACATAGTCTCCAAATGTGACTCAACGCTATTAAACTGAAGTGGTTGGAAAATGTCATGCTCAGACGTATTCTAGACTGGAAGTGGACACGTGCAGCATGCATTTACAGAAGTTTAGTCTGAGCCCTGTCTTAGACAAAATTATACTTCATTGAAGTGTCCCGTGTCCTAGTCCCTCATGATGACGCATTGGTAAAGTAAAGACGTGGAAACCATTATCATTTGAGGGGATATATCCCCCCTTTTTTTTTTTTGAGTAGATGGTGATTATTTTTTTCAAAGACACATGGCTTAATGTGTCCCCAGCACTTTTCTGATCACTCCTGCTTCACACAGGATAGGTGCCACATGATAGCAGCTGTTAGATGATAATAGGGCCCATCTTATTTTAGAGACGTGTTATTAAGGCCACAGGTTAACAAAAGGCTGCTTTTTTAAGATTCTGAAGGAATTGTGTGAATGATTGGTGAATGGTGTTGTATGTTTTTATTTGATCTCAAATAAGCCACAATTTGTGCAGTGGGTAGCACGTTTGCCTCACAGCAAGAAGGTCGCTGGTTCGAGCCTCGGCTGGGTCAGTTGGCGTTTCTGTGTGGAGTTTGCATGTTTTCCCCGTGTTGCCGTGGGTTTCCTCCGGGTGCTCCGGTTTCCCCCACAAGTCCAAAGACATGCGGTATAGGTGAATTGGGTAAGCTAAATTGTCCATAGTGTATGAATGTGAATGGGTGTGTATGGATGTTTCCCAGAGATGGGTTGCAGCTGGAAGGGCATCCGCTGCGTAAAACATATGCTGGATAAGTTGGCGGTTGATTCCGGTGTGGTGACCCCAGATTAATAAAGGGACTAATCCGAAATGAAAATGAATAAATAATCCACAATTTGAGGATTGTTGAGAAAATTATAGATTTTCTTTTACAATTTGTTGAAGTTAGTCTTATGGTTTCAGTTAAATGGGCATTCCTTTAAAAATTGGTCAAGAAAATAAAGCAAAATACCCTGTTAGGGCTCCACGATATTGGACAAAACCTGAAATTGCAATATTTAGTTTGTCTGCGAATAATTTTTTATTATTATAATAATTTTTTTATATTGCAATATGAATATAATTTTACAAGATGACTTTTAACTTTATTTTGAATGGATTTATAATTTTACATTGATTGGGATTATTTTGTAGATGACTATCTGCATAAAATACAATACAATTGAACAGATACAAATGAATTTGATGGTTTTCTGTGGAATCTAACAGTGTTGAGGTACAGAAAATGAATAATATATAAAATAACACTGTATAGTGAATAGTTGTTGTTGTATAAATAATTAAATACAATTTATTTTTGGTTTATATAACCTCTTGGTTTAAGTGTACTTAACTCTTACATTCACAGGTCTTAAAAACACATGCAAATGAAAATCTTTCACTCTATTTTAGGCTTACTTTAAGATGACCCCACAATCACATATTCTGAACTGTGATGCTGATCAGCTATAATCCCCATTTGACATTGCTGATCCTGCGATGTGACTATTGCAGATTCACAAATAAGATATCGATGCTGAAACGATATGTGCAGCCCTAGACCCTGTACTTGATAATAAATCTAGGAAAATATTGTTTTGTGAATAATTCTAAATAAAAGGTGTTATATAATATGCATTATTTAATTTAAAATATTGTTGTTGTACTTTCATTGTTTTTTTGACTACTACTACTACTACTACTACTACAAACATTAAAAAAATTACAACATAATAAAAAAAATGGGCCTAAATGTGATAATAATTCTTTAAAAACATTGGATATATAATTGTAATAGTTTTATTTAAATATTATTGTTTTTTCTGATTTAATTATTTTAGTACTTCTACTACTAGTATTATTGTTATTGCTGTTTTTAATTCATTTAGCAAATTTATCGATCTGAATGAACTCAAATTTATATTTATTATCATTGTAATGGGCTGTTTTAATGGTCAATCTGGTTTAATCTTAAAAACTACTCATGTCATTATATAAGATTATATAGGACATATGATAGGTGATTGTTCTGATCCTTAGTAAAACCAATAGTAATACAATTACTAAACCTTTTTATATTTATTTGTTTATGCTACATGTCTTTTATTTAGGTGCTCTTCTCTAGTGGGCTAAGGATATACCATTGTCCATGTGTTTTGGTTCATCTGACGCAAAATGAACTCTATCTGTTTATTCTGTGACATGCTTCCTTCAGTTTTCTGCCAAAAAATTGTGTTTAAAAAAAAAACAATAGTCTTAAGCCCACTTAAGGTATAAACTCTAAACTATTGCACAATTCTCAATCATAGCCAGACCAAAGCGGCAGCGACTGGAATGTCACCCGCTAGTGTTGCCATGGTTTGTTTGTTTACTCTGGTGTGACATAAATTCATCCATTTTTATCTCTCTCTCTCTCTCTCTTTCTCTCTGTTCAGGGCAATGATGATGAAGCTGTTGTTGACCAGGGGAAAACCAGCTCTAACATTCACACAAACTTTGAAAAAGAGGAACTTGAAAGTAAGTTCACATAATAACTAATAACCCCCGCTTTTACTCGCCATTCAAAATCATATGCCATGCTTTTATCATCTTATCCTCAAGCAAACCATCTGGTCTTTTAGCACTTGAAGGTGTATGTCTGCGGTTCTTTTACTCGTTGCTTTGGTGTATTTTAAAGCACAGTAAATAAAACCATCCGTCCCATTTAACCTCGTTTCACTCTCTAGCTGTCTTTCTAGAGGTTTTTGACCTCAAACTTGTCTTAAACTCTCCTCTGAGGGCTTCCAGGTGATCTGATCCTGCTATCAGGAGTTTGCATGTGTGTTCTGGAAGCTTGTGTGTGGCTGAAATGTGGCGCTGCTGGGTGTCTGGTAACAGCTGATTTGACAGACGAGGAAGGCTAGAAATGTCTAGAACTCATTCATAAAAGGAATGCAAAGTTTGAGGAGACGGCTGACCTACATCTGGCTCTCACGTTTAAAGCATTCAGAATTTGTGAATCGATTGCCTCACTAGCACGAGAGTTACATGCAGAGATCATTGAAACGGACCCTAGACTTTAGCCAAAGCAAATGGAGTGTTTAATTTGGGCCAAAGCTGTGAACAGCGATTGACAGATATGAACTGTTACGCACATAATCCAGTCAAATTAGACATGCACAATTACTCAAATCAAACAAGCTTTTATTTGTGATAAAAGATCCTTTCCCTTTCCTTTTTTTTTCTTTTTTTTTTTTTTAAGTTGCCAACCACTGCCAGCATTTTTGAAGATTTTCCTCTAAATTTATTGGCCCTAACACATTTTTTTTCTACACATATTATATGATTATATTATACCAAAGTGTCTGCTTTTGAACAAAAATTGTGATTTTTATTTTTATTTTTATTCCATCTTCATTTAGTTGTTTTATCACCACTTAAATGTAGTTATCAGTGTTGGGGGTAACGCATTACAAGTAACGCGAGTCATGTAATAAAATGACTTTTCTAAGTAACGAGTAAAGTAACACATTACTTATAAAAATATAAAAATTAAGTAGTAATATTTGAGTTACTCTTTTAAAAAAAAATTAACTTAAGTTACTTTTTAGATTAATAATTAAAAGCTTTTAAAAAAAATATCACACCTTAATGAGAGAATGCAGGAACAGACAGAAACCAAGATGGCAGAGCCTTACATTTCTGTGATGGAAGTATTCTCAAAAATACAAAAGTAGCAAACCCGTTGCATTCAACTTTCATTAATCTGTAAATACAGCATGTATAGCATCAGGAAGTTCTCAGAAGGTAACATTATTCTAATCTTTTTTTTTTTGTTAAATTAGTTTTAAAGGTAAATGAAGGTGTAGGTTATGCAGTGTGTCGTTAAATGCAGAGCTTCTCTATTTAAAAGAAGAAAAAAATACCCTGCAAGTTTTGAAAGAGATCAAGCCTCAGGCAGGTATGAAAAAGTAACTCAAAAGTAACGTAACACGATACTTTTTATGGAAAGTAACTAAGTAATGCAACTAGTTATTAACTAGTTTTTTGGGAAGAAACTCAATATTGTAATGCATTACTTTCAGAAGTAACTTTCCCCAACACTGGCAGTTATAGGTTACAAATACAAGGTTTTTGACAAAACAACTTGGGAAATAATGTTTTTAAAGCATTTCTAAGATATGTAGTAGGGATGCAACAATACAGACTTCTGAGGGTTCAGTTTTCGGTTTTAGGTCACAGTTTCGGAAATAATATGTTCAGTAAAAAAACACTGTCAAATAAAAAGAAAAGAAAAAAACTCCATATACAATACAAAATACAATACAAAATAAATACAATATAGCTAATATAGTACTAAAATAAACAGTAGTTTAACCAAATACTGCAATCTCCACTGTATAAATTAAAATAAAAGTAAACCATTACTAAGCTAGCTATTCAGTCAAGAGCAGAATGATTTTTATAATCTTTTGTTGTTTGATTAATATTAAAAACATAGACATCAGGAATAAGATGATTTTAGTTTGCAGCACAATGAGAAAGTTACAGACAGCACTGGCTGTTTCTCAATTCTAAGAACGCTTGTGGAGACCGGTTTTGCCAGGTTACTTCGGGAGACCGCGAGAACAGAGAACGCGTCCTGTGAGAAATGAGATGCTGCGTTCTTCCAGATGGTCACGTGGCCTTAACGTGTTTTTTAACGGAAAGTTATTTAAACATTACAGCATTCATACAACGATTTTAATGTTTTTCACCTTTTCAATATATATAACACACACAAAAACCTTTCAAATATACTTTGCACAATACAAATAAAACAGATTTTAATACGAATTTCAGCAAATAAACAACCTTAATGTGTTTATGTCTTTATTAAGATTTTCATATTAATGATTACTATAACGGTCTCATTTAGGAAAACTCCTGAGATAAATAAGTTATATCTCTTTAACTTTAATAATAAACAGGTATAATAAAATGCTGTGCTTCCCACCTCCTTTATTTAGCCGCAATGACATTTACTCGCAGGCAGCCTTGTTTCATTGCATGGACATGCATTCTAACATGTACAGTTCAGATAGTAGTTAAAGAAATGGGGGAAATGCTAAATAAAAATGTTTAATTTTCATTTAAAACCAAGAAAATGCTATATTAATATATGTATTCCATATGCAATATCAATATCCATATTCTAGTGTATATCTAGTATTATATAATACACACACACACATTTTTTTTCCATGTGGTTTGATCTACACTTTCAGTGATCATCTCACACGTTAAAGGCCCAGTATCTCATTCAGGACATGCACTAGGACTTTCCTTACGGTAATACATCTAAAACACAGATTACCATAAAAAAGCTCAGTAATCTGTAAACTCAAAAATGGCAGGAAAAGAGTTAGAAGTTAAAGCCTAAATATTATGATGATGAGATGCATGACCAATTCACCTAACATGTATTGTTATCGGTAAATTGGAGTTTAAATTATTATTTATATATTTAGGTATTAAATTAACCCTTTAACTGTCAGCTTACATTTTGAATTCACGTTTGAAAATGACTGATGTCAGCGCGATAGCCCAGTGGTTAGTGCAATGACATATAGCGCAACAGCGCTCCGGGCGTCCCGAGTTCGAATCCCGGCTCGTGGACCTTTCCCGATCCTATCCCCCTCTCTCTCCCAATTCACTTCCTGTCATCCTACTGTCCTGTCAAATAAAGGCAAAATGCCAAAAATAAATCTTAAAAAAAAAAAAAAAGAAAATGACTGATGATGTATGCGTTTTGGAAATAGTTTGTCAAGATGGGTTCAGGTTTAGACTTTTATTTTTATATGAAATATGTACTCAAAATGGAAATTTACTCCCAATTTAGTCCCACTCAAGTGGTTCCAAACTTTTGAGTTTCTCTCTTATGTTGAACACAAAAGCTGAAAACCTGTAACTTCTTGACTTGACTTCTATAGGAGGAAGAACAAGTGGTTACAGATTTCCAACATTCTTCAAAATATCTTCTTTTGTGTTCAACAACTCATAAATATCTGAAACAAGTAAATGATGACAGACTTTTCCTTTCTGGGTGAACTATCCCTTTAAATTTTAAACCCTATTTTCATTTGTGTTTCCAGAAAAATGGCAGCTACTCAGGGTGAATTTAAGTTTGTTTTGCAACAAATGTTTAAGTAAATTTTAGGCGCTTTGCCATATGGATTTAATATTATTCTGATATGATTGTAATGAGTTAAAGAGGGAAGCTGGTCAAAAGTGCCATGTACTTTCCTCCTGCTTACTGTAATAGCATTAAGATGGATTAGACACCAGCTTAAGATCTAATTAATTAAACTAGGCCTGCTTTTGTCACGCATTTGGTTCCTTCAGTACAAAACTACACTGTTTTTCTCACGCGAAACCCCTGCACCAGGCACTGTTCTTGTTTGTTTTCCTTTACTTTTCTTCAACAGCTTGCATACAATATCTTAAAGGGAAGTTAATATTATAAAAAGCATTTTCTTTGCATTTGAATAGGTTACAGTTTCTGGAATATGTTTTCGCTGTGGAAGTAAATGTTGACAGTGAATGTTTAAAACGTTTGGTCTGTTTCTCACGGAAAGCTGTCATGTGACTTCAGAAGTTCAGACTTGGTGTAAAGTATAAAGCAAACTGTACTTTGAGGAACATAGTGACCTTATACAATGCAAATCATGCAAAACCTGCACACATTTGGATTGGTGCCAAATCGGAGTGACTGGAGAGTATTTTTATTATTTTCCAGCATGCCACTAAGTTTTGGTTTCACTTAAAATGAGTTTTAGATTTGACAGTTTAATAAATTGTATAATAATGTCAAATTAAATATGTGCTGTTTATAGTAAATGCTATATTTATGCAATGGGTCAAAGATGAATTTACTTTAATTCTTAGATTAAATTAAATTGCGCCCTGATTTATTTATTTATGTTATATATTTGTTATATTTTTCTTATATATTTTATTTTAAAAATGTCTTATATTTAGAATTGTTTGATGACATTGAAAGACACTAATATAATTTTAGAATGATGGCATTTTTAAAAATATATTTTAAATACTGTAAGTACAGGTTAGAAGTACAGGTCATTTTCCATAAATATATCTGCTATGCTGACAACGAGGGACCATTTTTTGCCATTTTCATAAAAATATTTTAAACATTAAAGTTTTAACATGCCTTTAAAGGTTTAGTATGCCTCTATGTATTTAAAATCCTTTTTATGTAATTTAATGCAGAAATAATATTTGTTAAGAATTAAAGTTTCATGTATTTTTAATTTAACAATTTTTATTGTTGAGTGTGGTGACCTAAAAATACATGTTTGTAATGCTTAAGGCATTTCATTTTATTTCTAATTTTACATTATTTTTAATCAAATTAGAAAATACAGCTTATACACCAATGCCAATATGTGTGTTTCAGATTTCTCAACATGAAAATTTTGTCTCTGTAGTCAAGTGTGGCTTGTTTCCCTAGAAAATGCAATATGTATAGATATATAAATAAATAGATGGATAAATAGATAGAGAGAATGCATTGTATATAGGAGAGCAGCATGAGCGTTTTGCCTAATGTCTACTTTAGTGAACAATGGGAGAGTGCAAGTCTGGTTTAGAGCTACATCAGTAAACGGAGACAAGCTTTTCTTTTCCTTTTTTGAAATATTACATGAGTTCTAGACAGGATTCTTGTCTTATCTTGCGGTTCTGCCAGACTTGTGTGATGATATAACCATCGCAGACGTAGATCAGTGAATCATGTCATTTTACTGCCAATTTTTGCTCCTCATACGCTTTGATATCTTTATAATTTTCTTCGTTTTTCCTGCCAGCCGAGTGCATAGGGTGATTATCGTAATTAGCAAGGACCAGGATGGGTTTTCACAGGCACGTAGCTCTGCACAGGCGCTTGTTTTATAGCTGATGTTTAGGGGAGTGTCGAGATAATATGGGGAGGAAGGTTTAGTATTGGTCGACCCACCTCCACCCCCTTTGCTTATTGTTTGCAGTTGAATGTGTTGCACTGTGCCTTTACCATGGCTATATACACTTCTGTTTTCGATGCAAACAAAACCAACAATTGCCATTAGAGTTTAACTTCCTTAGTGATGTACTTTGGAAACCTTTGAATTTGGTGGCTATTGAAACCAACAGTGACTTGGTTCACTCGAAGCTCTGGAATTGCATTCTTTGAAGGATTGAATCATGCTACTTGTGATTTGCAGGTTTAATGACATAACTGCATTGCTATTATTAGCCTGTAAAGTTTTCAAGAGCTGCCGTGGACTCGAAGCACGTAGACAAGTGTGTGAAATGGGTGTATACACAGACCACACATGCGTTCACATACTTCCCACCCTTACACTCTGCACAACAGCCGGCTGAATGAAGCTTTAAATCGCTCGGTGTTTTCTTTCATTTTGACATCATTCTCGTGACGCATGCAGCCACAGCTTCCCAGAATTCTACCTTCAACACAAAAACTCAAGCATGGAGGGGTGATTTAACTTTTAAGCTGTACTTAAAGCAGGTCAGAGACAGTTATTCTTGTCATTGTTGAAAGCACGTAAGCTTTTCTTGTTTGGTTTGTTAAAGAGTATCAGATTCAGGTGTATGGAGTTTAGGAGGGTTGCTCGCAGAACTTTGGGATATGCATTGTGTACTGGAACATAAGAGCACTTTTACTCAAGGGCTTTTCTTTTAAAATACCATGCTTAACCGGCTTCAATGATGCTAGAGACATCTGGGTAAATCTATCAGTACCGAATTTATCCACCTATATGTTTTGTTTTTTAGTATCAATGAATGTTGGATATTTAATTTATTTGTATTTATGCTTGTATTTTTTTATTACATATATTTTTGACATTTACTCATTGAAGTTTATGGTAATACTTTAGTTAAAGTACAAATTTTCACTATTAACTTGTTGCTTATTGCCTGCCTGTTATTAAGATATTGGCTATTTATTAGTACTTGTAAAGTACATATTCTGGATGATCTTATTCTACATCCATATAACTGCCTTATTAACTTACTATACTACCTTAATAACTATTAATAAGCAGAAAATTAGGAGTTTATTGATGCAAAATCATAATTGTTTATTAATAGTGAGAATTGAATCTTAAAATAGTGTCAGGTTTTTATTTATTTATTACTGTGCATGAGGAGAAAGGTCACTAATCAAATACAAAGGCAAACCAATGAAGTGTTTACTGTATAACCAGCTGTTTTAGTTTTTTTTCTATGTATCTTTCTTGCATATACATTTCCTTTGTATAATTAACACTTCTTGTAACCTCTTCTTGTTGAATTGCTGAATGCCTCTTCAATTTTGGACAAAACGTCTGCTAAATGACTAAATGTCTACATTTTTGCTCAGTTAAAAATAAAAACAATTCTGTGATCATAAATGTAGTTTACCTTTTGTAAAATTCTTTTTTAATTAAATACCTTAAAGCAAACTTTGTGTTCTTCATATTTAAGTTGTTTACTTGAAGGGATAGTTCATCCAAAAATGAAAATTCACTCGCCATTTACACAACCTCAGGTAATTACAACCATTCATGAGTTTCTTTTCCCCATTGAACATAAAAGAAGATATTTGAAAAAAGGTTTGATACAGGTAGCCACTGACTTCCATAGCTGGAAAAAGCTTTTGAAAAAAAATATCTTCTTTTCTGTTTATCAGAATAAAGAAAATCAAATTCATTCATTCATTTTCCTTCGGCTTAGTCTCTGATTTAGCAGAGGTTGCCACAGCTAAATGAACCGACAACTATTCCAGCATATGTTTTACACAGCGAATTCCCTTCCAGCCACAACCCAGTACTGGGAAACACCTATACCTTCTCACATTCACACTCACACTCATACACTTTGGCCTATTTAGTTTATTCAATTTACCTATAGCACATGTCTGTGGACTGTGGGGGAGTACCCAAGAATAACATACAAACTTCACACAGAAATGCCAACTGGCCCAGCCGCAAATCGAACCAGAGACCTTCTTGCTGTAAGGCGACAGTGCTAACCACTGAGCCAACATGCCACCCTAAATTTAAATTTAAATATTATTTGTCGCTTACAGTCATACACAGTATGATATGCAGTGAAATGCTTACACAACCACTCCTGACCTTAAAATGACAACAATAACATAATAATAATAATAATAATAATAATAATAATTATAATAATAATTACAATAAGAATCTAAATTATAGAGAAATAGAAGTTATGCAATAGAAAATAAAAGCAAATATAAAATATTTATAGACTTTCAATAAAAGGTATGTTGCTGAACAAACAGAAACATGGAAGTGTTTCTAACAAAGTGCCTGGTGCATAAAATAGGAAAGAGTGTATCCTATAGGTGGTTTGTAAAGCCCACTCACAGTACACTAGAACTACACAATATATGCCCAGGGTGTGTGCAAATGTGCATAAAAGAAACTCAGATACATATAGAAGAAGTGGATGAAGAGTAAATTGACATTTTTCTAAATTATGACTACTTCTATTTTTTTGGGTGAACTATCCCTTTATGTAGAGTCAGTATCCCTTTAAATATGTAGAGTCATTAAAAAGTATTATGCAGATCACTTTTGGCCGTTTACGCTTAAGTTATTTAAACAAATGCTCTTAGACACATCAATAAGATTAAAAAATGAGCTTTTTCCTCATTTGTTTATTGATCTCTATTTTTTGTGTGCTTTGAAATGTGGCTCAGGGAATACTTATTGCTGAGATTGGTAGTTTGTATAATGAATTATTCAGCTTGTGTGTCTGGAATGCTGTTTGTTGTATCTCATCGCTTCCTATTCCTGTATATTATGGAGCTAAGAAGGGCCTCCTATCTCTCGCTTTACACGACAAAGTTCTAAAGTCTTTTTCTTTACAGGTCACAGAGCAGTTTATGTTGGCGTACATGTACCTTTAGGAAGACAAGGCAGACGGAGACACCGCCATCGTGGTCATAAGCACCATCGGAAAAGGAAAGACAGAGGGTCTGAGCGAGATGATGGCAGAGAATCGCCAACGTACGGTAAGAAAAGCAGGCTGTAATGGGGCTAATCTTTCTGTTTTGTTTTGCTTGGTGTCAATGTTTTTGCTGTGTGTTTTTGCACTGGTGGCTGCAGACACTCCTTCACAGAGGGTCCAGTTTATCCTCGGCACTGAGGATGATGATGAGGAGCACATTCCTCATGACCTCTTCACCGAGCTCGACGAGCTGCGCTTCCGCGATGGACTCACTTGCGAGTGGAAAGAGACAGCCAGGTGAAGCCTGAGAGAGTGCATTCATTGAATTATTAATTAGCTGATATGTATTACCTGATTTAAATATGATATATTCAAAAATGAAAATATTTTATTCAATTGTTTTTAATTATTATATATCATTATTATTATTTCATTATTATAATTTTTTTATTAAATTATTTTAAAATTAATAAATGTGACTGTTAAACCAATATGTCTAATACTAATTAAGTGTGTGTGTGTGCGCGTGCGTGCGCAAAGATGTAGATATAGTATGTTTGTGTACACACACACGCACACATACACACACACACACACACACACACACACACACACACACACTTGATAGCATCATACAAAACTGAGACCAGCTG
>CAIGQW010055978.1:6707194-6725348 GCA_903798125.1 Danio choprae | reverse complement strand
CATACAAAACTGAGACCAGCTGGTTTAAAGTCATGTACAGAGAACAGAGTGGCCAATGGTTGAAATAACACACATACATACATGCATACATACATACATACATACACACACACACACACACTTACTTGAGAAAAAATTGCATCATACGAAACTGAGACCAGCTGGTTTAAAGTCATGTACAGAGAACAGGGTGGCCAATGGTTGATATAACACACACACACACACATACATACATGCATACATATATACATACACACACACACACACACACACTTACTTGAGAAAAAATTGCATCATACAAAACTGTGATCAGCTGGTTTAAAGTCATGTATAGAGAACAGGGTGGCCAGTGGTTGATATAGTAACATACACACACATGAGTTTTTTCCTCTCAAGTGCACCCTGCATGTAGTTTATCTTAAAAAAACATAATTAAACTAAAGATTTACCCACCATGCAAGTGTCAAAAATATACTTAATTCTTCAAATGTAATTTTGGTTCAGGTGGCTGAAGTTTGAGGAGGATGTAGAGGATGGAGGAGAGCGCTGGAGTAAGCCTTACGTTGCCACGCTTTCTTTGCACAGCCTGTTTGAGTTGCGCAGCTGCATTCTCAATGGCACAGTCATGCTGGACATGAGAGCAAACAGCATTGAGGAGATAGCAGGTAATATTTGGCTGCTAGATAAGCCCATGTTCCTTAGCATGAACTGAATTCATGTCTAAAAAAAATCCCCTTCTGTTCACAGACATGGTGTTAGACAACATGGTGGCATCAGAGCAGCTGGACGAGAGTTTAAGAGAGAAGGTACGGGACGCGGTGCTGAAAAGACATCATCACCAGAATGAGAAGAAGCTCAGCAATCGCATCCCGCTCGTGCGCTCCTTCGCCGACATAGGCAAGAAACATTCAGACCCGCACTTGCTTGAGAGGAATGGTGAGAGCTTTTGCTGTGCTTGAATGTTTTTATCTTTCTAATATTTACTGTAATCCTTACTGATCCTTTCTTCCTATTTAAAAACAAGAAATAAAGGGTGCGTCCGTTCATCTGTGGCCAGAGGTTATTAAAGACTTCAAGGAGTAAATGTGTTTTAGATGTAGATGAAGCAACGTTTGACAAGTGCATGTTGTCTTCATTGACTGATTTGAGGCCGTCAGTGTGTGCTCTGTTGGCTGGGTTTCCTGTTTTTACTCACACCTCAGTGTCTTCAATATAGAGCTAAAATAATGCTCTTGTTGTGTTCCTAAGGCCTGTTTCACTACCATTAATATATATCGCCCCGACTTTTTATTTCATTGGGTGTGACATGATGCACTACCATTTAAAAGTCAAGGGTTGCTACAATTTTGTTTATTTATTTTTTTTAGCTTCATATTTAGTTGATCAAAACAGTGAAGCTGTATAAAATATAAATAATTTTTTTCAGTATTCTTTGATGAAACAAAGTAAAATAATGAGCATTTACATAAAAAGGGGGTTTATAAAAACATTGTAAGGCCCATTCCCAATTATATTTGTGTACCCCTACCCCTACCTCTTCCCGTTTCCCTTGGCCCTTGAAACAGAGTGTGAAGGGGAAGGGCTTCAAAATTGACCCCTAAGAAATGGGACATCCTCGTACTTCATATGAGATCGACGATCGCGACTGCTGGTTATTTCAGTTGCGTTATTTGTGGGTATTTATCTTTAGGAAATTATATCAGACACTACACTTTTCTGACAGGGTTTTCGAGTGTCAGATGTAAAAGCATGTTGTGGGACTGCTATACAGGAGCTATTATTAGGGATTATAGATAGCGAAATGTAGCATTTTTTTTATTTAAGCATTTAAAAAAAAGCATAATGGTAAAACAAAACACGGTTATGAATGTATTAAAACATTTGCTTGTTTGTTGTAAAAATTC
Organism: Danio choprae; assembly: GCA_903798125.1. Classification (NCBI taxonomy): domain Eukaryota; kingdom Metazoa; phylum Chordata; class Actinopteri; order Cypriniformes; family Danionidae; genus Danio; species Danio choprae. The sequence continues at coordinate 6,723,444 of CAIGQW010055978.1, read as the reverse complement.
ATAATAATGACAAAAATATTAGTTTGTGCATCTCCATTGTAGATGGTGTATTCTGGGAAATTTTCTTACCCCTTGGTTTCGAGTGTGGTCCTGAAAAATCTCAGTTTCGAGAGCTATCTAGTCCTTCCCCTTAGCCCTACACCTTCAAGCTAAAGAATATTGGGACACCCCTATCCTTGGGATTGGGCCTAAATGTTTCTTTCTTCTTTTTTTTTATTTGCTTTTCTGCTCAATTTACTTTTCCCCATCATTTGAATGGTGGTGTATTGGCAAACATATGGGGATTACTCTGTTGAGCTGAGGTCAAACCCTAGAAATTGAAAGATTTATAAAGATTTAGTCAGTTTTAATGATTTGAAAGTGCAGAATGATTGTCAATGAATGTAGAACTTTAGACCATCGAGTTAGTTTGTTTATTTATTTATGTACTAAATGTGTGTAGATATATATTTATTCAGTTTTTATATTCATTTCAGTAATACTACTGGCTAATGTGCAAATGTTTATATAAAGTATTTACAACACAGTTTGTAAATTAATATTCTGTCTTTTAGTAGATATATTATATAAGAGACTTGCTTTGTTTGCCAAACAAGTCGATTGAATTGCATTTGCATTGTAAACCATAAATAAAAGTTAAAGTAATTTTTTTATTTATTTAATATTTTAAGTTTTGGTTACTATACTCTCAAAATCATTCTTCAGATTTTTTTTTTTTTTTACAAAATTCTGTGCAGAAATAGCAAATAAATATCTGCACATTCTGTCTGGACCTAGATATAGGTAAGAGGAAAAGACAATACATCTATATGAAGTCAATTCCTTTCAGAGATAGATCCAAATAAACCCCCAGCTCATGTTCAGTATTTTGTTTTTTTTCCCAAGATTTTGTACATTGCAAACAGTGAGTTCAAAACGTCTTATTTTCCTGTTACAGTATTCGTTTTTGCTTGGGCTCCTTCTTCAGCATGTCTGGATTCTGTTAATGCCCAGGCTACAGTCTTTGCAGTATTTACACACAAATTATTATTTAATTTGTGGCCCATCAACTGGTGAACTTCTAATAAAAACGTTTACAGCAGAAAGCGATGTTGAAGAAAACAACACACAACTCACAAATCACTCACTCACTTTCCTTCGGCTTATTCCCTGCTTTATCAGGGGTCGCCACAGCAGAATGAACCACCAATTTCTCTGCCAACTGTTTTTACACGGCGGATGTGGATAAAACATATATTAATTTTTTTTTTTTTTTTTTGCATGTGTTGCATTGAAAAAAATGGTCTCTGCTTGAATTCGCCTTCTGTGAAACAGGCCTTGTTGAATGAGAGTTCACTGATGGTTTTACAAGCAAAAACACACACCAGCATGACTTATTCAAATGTTTTCTATCAGTGTGTGATGGTCATGTCTTTGGGTGTTGAATCGAGCAATTGATTTGCACTGTCCGTTCTTCCCATCTCACCTCCTCACATCATTCTAACAAACACTCCCAGCTCTCCTTCATCCCATTCTCATCATACATCTCTCTCGTTTTATTCATGTGTTGTTTTATTCCATCTGCAGTCTGTTTACCTTTCCTTTTCCTCTCTTCATACTTCTCTTCATCTTCTCTGCCCTCCTGCGCTGGTCCCATCAGGGGAGGGTCTCTCTACCTCCCGTCTGTCCCTCCTCAGACGTACCTCCTCCACCACCACCCCCCCCAGCTCACGCCGTCCCTCCAGAGAGTCCCGCTACTCCCGATCCTCCATCATCCTCAACCAGCTTCTGTCCAGCGCCAACTCCACCCCCTCCGCCACCCCTCAAAACTCGCCCCCCACCGCCCACCGTGCTTCGCCATCCTTCCGCTCCCCAGGACCCTCTCAGCAGGGCCCCGAGCTGCTGGTGGCACGGGGAGACCGGGACGACATTCCAGAGGTCGTGGTGTTCCCACCCGAGGAGGACGAGGAGGAACCGCTGGCAGCCTTTTACGCCATTCAGGATGAGAAGGTGGTTCATGACCCGACCAGGCTCTTGCCCCTTCTGCAGTCAGGCAAATATCCAGCCCATCAGCATGACGTGTCACCTGCATGATACATTTGCTCAGCCTCTCACTCTTTATGTTTTATGTACGAGTGCAGAAAAAGGTTACTGATTACACCATGTCCTGATTAGTGATGGGGATTATGAGGTCTCTGTTTTGATAGGTTTAGTGTAATAAATTAAGTGCTATAATAGTTTTACAATCCTAATTCGGGCTGCACAATATATCGTTTAAGCATCCATATCACAATGTGCGCATTCACAGTAGTCACACTGCAGGATCTGTAATGTTGAGTCTGGATTATAACTGACCAGAAGCCAAGACCAAGAGTTTTTGCCTTGTTTCTTGTCAAAATATAAAAAAATTCTTAAGATCAAATTCAAGCAGCATTTTCTAGACATTCATTCATTCATTTTCATTTCGGCTTAGTCCCTTTATTAATCTGGGGTCGCCACAGCGGAATCAACCGCCAACTTATCCAGCATATGTTTTACGCAGCGGATGCCCTTCCAGCTGCAACCCATCTCTGGGAAACACTTATACACACCCATTCACAATCACACACTACGGACAATTTGGCTTACCCAATTCACCTATACCACATGTCTTTGGACTTGTGGGGGAAACCGGAGCACCCGGAAGAAACCCACGCCAACACGGGGAGAACATGCAAACTCCACACAGAAACGCCAACTGATCCAGCCGAGGCTCGAACCAGCGACCTTCTTGCTGTGAGGCGAACGTGGTATCCACTCCGCCACCGTGAGGCCCATTTTCTAGACAAGCGAAAAATATTGTTTGGTTTTTAGAAATAAGTCCAAATTAAGAGATGGGGTCCTTAAAACAAGCTTATTTATCTGCCAGTGGGATGGGTAAAATATCTTTATTTCAAACCAGAAACAAGCTTATTTTATGAAAAATAAACTTAATTTTTGACTTATTTCTGAAAACAAACCAATATTTTTTACTTGTCCACAAATTAAAGGCTCCTCGATTTAAGAATTTTTACACATTTTGACTACAAAATGTAAGAAAAGCATTTTTTGTATAGATTAAAGTCGCTGCAAAGTTCAGTAGAGTGAAAGTTTATCATTTGCATGTGTTTTTTTTATAAGGCCTGTGACTATGTACGCATTTCAGGTGAGCTTAAAACATTTGAGAACAAGAAATGATGACGTTTGGAGGTGTAGCAAAAATAAATTGTATTTAATTATTCATAAAATGAAGACTATACAGTGTTATTTTAGATATATTGATTTTTCGGTGCCTGAATACTGTTAGACTTTGTATAAAAAAAGAAAAGAAATAGAGCTATTCAAACCATCTGGTGAAATTGTATTGATATCATAATATATATTGCAGAACAATTTATTATTGCAATATTAGATTTTTCCAAAATCGTGCAGCCCTAATATTAATTTTGTTAAAACATATAAATGCTGTTCTTTAAAGAAAATTCTTAAATCACAGTAAAATACTGATTTTAATAAAAATGTTTCTTAAACATTAAATGGACATATTAGAATAATTTCTGTAGTATCATGTGACACTGAAGACTGAACGTTTCTGTAAATTTCAGTTTTAACGTCAAGTATAAGTATAAAATGTAATTTAAAATAAATTAAGATGGAAAATAGTTATTTAAATTGTAATATTGTAAGATATTCGTTTTTACTGTATGTTTTAGCAAACAAACAGAGCCTCTATGAAATGTATATTTCAAATTACAAGCTGGTCTGACCAACTATGCATGCTTTTATTTTGGAAAGATCAAATTTGAATGTATTAATATAATGTAAATTATGTTTAGGTAAACCTTAAATATCTCACCAACAGCACAGCTCAGACCAAATCAGTCTGATTTGATGCAACACACAATTTCAATGCATTTCCTCCAACACTCCCTGTCACGTCCTCTCCTGTCTCTTTTAAACCTTTCTCGCTCACACTCTTCTCTCTGTCACCCTGAACAGTATTTCAATGTCTTCTTGTGTCACACTGTGTTTTTCTCGAGTTTCACCATGACCAATCAGTCAGATGTTTTATGAAGTTCTTGACTACCCTTATGAGACATTTCAGATATCTTCAAATATGGTGTGAAGATGAAAAGTACACACACAGTATGTAGAGCCCTCAGTAACGGGCAATGCTCATACAGTAGTTCAGGCATCAGTGTCTGTTTTCTTAGATGTTTGAAAGTGATATACTGGTTTAAGAGGTATTGTAGACTAAATATTTATGAAATCTTTTGCTATAGTCAATGGCTTTTAAATCATTACAAGTCACACAAAATGAACAACAGCAAAACTTTTGTAAGTTTAATCGCTTTCAAACCATCAGGTTGCTTTTTTTCAGTAGTGCATTAAGGAAGATTTTTAGCTGAGCCCATGGTGTTTAATGAGTCAAAATGCAACTCAACAGGCACTTCAGGAGTTTTAATTAAGCCTAAAGTAATACCTGTCTCCTGAACATTATTTACAACATTTTGACCTTTAATCCACAGTCTACAAATGGTGCAATACACTTAAAGTCAAAATTATTAGCCCTCCTGTGAATTTTTATTTTTATTTTTTCAAATATTTCCCAAATGATGTTTAACAGAGCAAGGAATTTTCCCCCTTATTTCCTATTATATTTCTTCTTCTGGAGAAAGTCTTATTTGTTTTATTTCGGCAGGTTTTTATTTGTATTTTTTTTTTTTATTTAAACCATTTTAAGGTCAATGTTTTTAGCCCACTTAAGCTATTTTTTTTTTTGATCGACTACAGAACAAACCATCGTTATACAATGACTTGCCTAATTACCCTGACTTGCCTAGTTAACCAAATTAACTTAGTATTCAGCTTGAAGTGCACTTTAAAGACTTAACTATTACTAGTATCTTGAAAAACATTGAGTAAAATATTATGCACTGTCATCGTGGCAAAGACGAAAGAAATCAGTTATTAGAAATTATCTATTAAAACTATTATGTTTAGAAATGTGTTGAAAAAAACAACAACTTTCCGTTAAACATAAATTGGGAGAAAACATTTACAGTGGCACTAATTATTCTGACTTTAACTTTATATGTATGAATGTGTGTGTACAGTATGTGTGTATGTACAGTGTGTATATATAGTGTATGTAAGAATGTGTTTGTGTGTGTGTATCGTGTGTGTGTGTGTGTGTGTGTGTGTGTATGCATATATGTATGAAACCCTGAGAATATAAAAAGGGTCCATTAATACATGTACACAACATAATACAAATAGCTTTAAATTAAGCGCACTATAAAGTGTCATAGTACCTCAGAAGTGCTAATGAATGATGTCATGCCAAGGAGCAGAAAGCTTCTCGTGACACTTTTGGTCACTGGCCTTTAAGTATGCACTAAATTCCAGAAGTGTAAAACGAGCCTGTGGAAATGGGAGCAGATGATGTCATGGAGTTTCTCCATGTTGTACTTTGCCGCGTTCATGCTGGCAGAGCGTGCCACTCATGTGCTTGCAAAACTTCATTCTGAGTGCCTGACAAGTCCATGGCGAGGCAGTGATATTAAACAATTGCAGTGACCGATGTGTCTGTTCCATGTGTTTACAGGGAAGACCATAGAAGGAAGGTCTTTTTTGCTCCCTTTATTTTTAAGTTAGCTTTGACGTCAGGCGGCAGGCTCAGATAGCAGGAGAGTTTGTTTCCACGAAATGTCATCCCATGTTAACACAGTTTTACAGTCTCTCTTTATGGATATCCTGAGATGATTTTTGATCGCTACTCTGTGTGCAGCTTGCTAAAATCCTCAGTCAGAAGCCAGGAACAATTTGTTAGACCTCAAGTTAATGATTTGGCCTTAAATCTCAACCCAGATGAACTCATCATTTTGAATTAAAGGTTTGATTTCCATCCAACACGTTCTTTGGGATGGAAAATCTACAAATCTTTAAGCATCGTGTCCATAAGCACTGTTGTGTGATGTTATCCAGAAAGCATGTGACCTACTCTGCATGTCCACACAATGAGTGTGCAGTAAACCTTCCCTGCATATTAGAGATTTGAGTCGCCATCAAACATCTAACTGCTTTCCTTCTCCTTCCTTCTCTTTTTCCTTTTTTCTCACCCCAACAGGTCTTCTTGCGTCGCCCCAGTCGGCCCCGGGGAGCCTGGAGAACAGTAAGCCTAGTGAAAGCCGTATAAATGGCACTGGTGGCAGCAGGGAAAACAGCACAGTGGACTTCAGCAGAGTGAGTTTCTTTTAGCTGGTTGTAGATGTTGCAGATGGGTTCAGACAACATAACATCAGCCCAATTTTTACGCAACTTGTTTGAATTCAAACGCATTATCTTTCTATTCCTAAAGATGTTCGGTGACCAAACTCTTATTTTAATGGATATAATCATTTAATAATAAAATATAATTAATAAAATTAATAAAAATGTTTTGTTTAAATACACCAAAAGTTATTGGCTATGTTATCTGAGAAATTAATACAAAATAGATTTTTTACAAATGGGGGTGTACTCATTTATGCTGAGCTTTGTATAGCAAACACTGAATGCTGTCCGTGTCTGTCTGGTTGGTATCAGGACAGCCAGTCCCCTTTTCACTGTAGTTGCGGCTCTCTGGGAGTGGGCAGCAAAAGGCCTGCTGTAAGTCTCTGCACGGTTATACTTTTATGTGCTCTAGTGTGTGGCCATCGAGTGCTTCATGAGGTTGTGTTCGTGACTCTGTGATGTCTTCTTGAGTGGTTAACCATGTTATGATTACTGCATCATGTGTTGTGTTCAGTGATGTCGGAAGTGTCTTGTGAAAAAGGACCAATGATTCTGTTTTGATTTTGTTTAGTTTCAGCCTACAGCGGGGAAAATAAGTATTGAACACTTCACGTTTTTTTCCTGGGAATAATATTTCTAGGGCCTCACAGTGGCGCAGTGGGTAGCACGTTCGCCTCACAGCAAGAAGGTCGCTGGTTCAAGCCTCGGCTGGGTCAGTTGGCGTTTCTGTGTGGAGTTTGCATGTTCTACCTGTGATCACGTGGGTTTCCTCCGGGTGCTCCGGTTTCCCCCACAAGTCCAAAGACATGCGATATAGGTGAATTGGGTAGACTAAAATTGTCCGTAGTGTATGAATGTGAATGGGTGTGTATGGATGTTTCCCAGAGATGGGTTGCAGCTGGAAGGGCATATGCTAAACATATGCTGTATAAGTTGGCGGTTCATTCCGCTGTGGCGACACCAGATTAATAAAGGGACTAAGCCGAAATGAAAATGAATGAATGAATGAATAATATTTCTAAAGGAGCTGTTGACATGGAATTGAACCAGATTTTGGTAAAAACTCAAACAATACAAACATAAAAATAAAACAAAACAAAAAATCTCAAAAATGATTTATGTGTAATAACAATGAAATGACACAAGTACTGAACTACTGAAATGTATTTAATACTTTATATAAAAGTGATGGCAGCTTAAAGACGCCTCTCATTTGGAGAATGAATCCACATGAGTTTTTCACAGACTTCAACAGTTTAAAAATCTTGATGGTTCTGTGGGTCTCGTCCATCAAATCTGATCTTTATTTTGTATTTTTTTCTTGAATTCAAGTCAGGCGATTGGCTGGGCCATTCTACAGCTTGATTTTCTTTCTCTGAAAGCATTTGAGAGTTTCCTTGGCTGTGTTTTGGATCATTGTCTTGCTGAAATGTCCACCCTGGTTTCATCTTCATCATCCTGCTAATGTAGATGTTGAACTGAAGCAGCTAATATTGATTTACAATGACGAAGGGCAGAGGGTTGCTGAAGAACTATGGAGAGATTTCAGCTGCTGTCTGGGCTTTCACTGCCATTCTACACCTCCCTTTCTTCATGTGTTCAATACCTTTTCCCTGTGTCATTTCATTTTATTACGCATAACTTAATTTGTAAAATAATTAGATTTGTTTTCTTTGCATATATGGATTTATTTTGTAGTTACCAACATCTTGGGAAAATTTTAAGTCAGCGGCACCTTTAAAAATATGTTTTCTGAGAAAAATGGTGACGTGTTCAATACTTATTTTCCCAGCTGTAAATCAGGCTCCTTAAAGAGATTAAAAATGGGAAAATTCTGTCATTATTTACTCATCTTTTACCTGTAGCAAACCATTTTTTTCTGTTCTGTTGAACACAAAAGGAGATATATTGAAGAATGTTGCAAACTTGTAACAATTGACTTACATACTAGGAAAAGCAAATACTGTGCAAGTCAATGGTTTTTCAGAAATATCCTCTTTTGTGTTCAACAGAACAGAAAAAAAATGGTTTGCTACAGGTAAAGGGTGAGCAAATGATGACAGAATTTTCATTTTTGGGTGACTTATTCCTTAAAGCGAGACCTTCAGACAGACTGTTATTTTTGGGATGAATCCAAAATAGTGGTTTAGGGAAATGTTTTTTATTGGATGAAATGTTATAGAAGTACCTACTAATATTTGTTAATGCATTAGATATCACACAATGAACATCATTTAGTTTCTAATGTCAATTTATAAACACTTTATAAAATAATTCATACTTTTTAATAATATGTTTGTATTAATACATGATAAAACGTACAATAATAAATACATTTTTATAGATTTTATGAGACTAAATGCATTTGAAGATGCAAGTTGCTCACAAAATATTTGGAATGTAATATTTTGATTCTACGTATTTATTTACTCAACCAATATATGTAGACGTAAAAACTTCATCATCAGTTAATCAGTTCAGTCAAAGTTTTTTGTTCTTGTAGTAATGTTTTGAACATTCTCATGGTCGTATGTTTCAAACTAAAACAGAAACTCTAAACTAAAACATTATTTTCTGTTTTTCAACAAACCTCCACCTGTTTTGGACCGTTTTCTTTGGGTGTTTGTAGTAGCTGTTTATTTGATCTCTTTTTCTGACTCTGCAACTGATGCTGAACTTCAGGTGAAGTCCTGTTTTGCTAGGGGTTAGGTGACATCTTCCCATGAATACTGATCCTGGTTAGACAAACGTCACTCGCTAGGAGGAAAAACATTTCTCTAGACACGACTGGTCTTCATTCTGCTGTCCCGTGGATTGTGAAAGATCACCTCATTCTCACGTGTCGCTGGTTTGGTGTAACAGTTTGTTGTGCAATTGTTTCTTTTGTTCATTGTCAGTGGTTTACCGTAGTTTTTTTTTTTTTTTTTTTTTTTTTTTTTTTTTTTTTTTTTTTTTTTAGCATTTATTTTTGTCTGTGTTTCCATTGTCACTGATCACCACGTTAAACTGGCCTGACCAGAGTTTGTTTTATTTCCTCCTGTTTTAAAAACCTGTTTTAATTTTTGCATGTTTACTTTAAGGAAAGAAGTGTTTTTTTTTTTCTTAATTTGGTTTTCTACCACAAACTCTTGTTATTAACCATTAGCATCCATAATGAATGATCTTCTGCTTATCTGTGCTCTAAAGGTGGACATGAATTTTATGAAGAAAATCCCGCCTGGTGCTGAAGCTTCAAATGTTTTGGTGGGGGAGGTTGATTTTCTTGAGCGTCCAATCATTGCCTTTATCCGACTCTCGCCTGCTGTTCTTCTCACCGGATTGACCGAAGTGCCCGTTCCGACAAGGTAGGACTACTAAAAGCATGACTTGTTTCCATGAATGGAGTTCCTTGTAGGACAGGGGGATTTCATGACCGATATGTGAAACTTTCTTTTCTTACGGTTTTATCTATTTCCTTGTCTTGTTTTTACAGGTTTCTCTTCCTGCTGTTAGGGCCTTTCGGTAAAGGAGCCCAGTACCATGAGATTGGCAGATCTATAGCTACGTTGATGACAGATGAGGTGAGGTATCTACCCTACAATGTCCATAAGGATTCGTAAAAACTCCCAATTAGATGCTTTAAACTTCAGTAAATTCTTCGTTTTTTATTTATCTTTGAATCTGCTTTAATGAATAAATTAGATTTTATAAATCTGTGGGCTTGTTAAATCATGAAACTATACCACAAGAAGATGGACCATTTTCTTTTATGTATGAATGGACCATTGGATGGACCATTTTCTTTGATTTAAAATGTTAACATGTTTTACAAATTTTATATTAAAATATTCTCATATTCTATTTTACTGCTGTAAAAACGTATTTATTATAATTATTATTAATTTAAAAAGAACGTTCTGCTGTAGTAATATGCTTATTTCTTTCATAATTTCGCTAATTCTATTTTGTCAATTGTTTTTTGTGAAGACACTTGTACATATGACAGTAATATTTCTCTCATATTCAATTGTAAGAATTACTGTTTTACTAAACAAATAAATGCAGCCTTAGTAAATGCCATAGTAAGAGAAGACATTAAAGGAAACTCTTAAGTTATAATTATAAATTTTAGATGGCAGCAGTTCAGTTTACTTGTGCATAATCACATTTTCCTGTCTTCCCTACCACCGTGACAGATTTTTCATGATGTAGCATACAAAGCCAAAGACAGGAACGACCTTCTGTCCGGCATTGATGAGTTCTTGGACCAGGTGACCGTTCTGCCTCCAGGAGAATGGGACCCCACGATACGAATCGAGCCTCCAAAGAGTGTCCCGTCTCAGGTAAGCATCACTTAAATGGACTCTGGGAACTAGAGGTTTGCTGGTTTATTCTCTGCAAGAAGCCAACCTTTAGGGTTAATAGGGTCCTTGATTTTAGCTGTGTTTCCATCCACCAATTTTTTTTATATGCATTTTGAACTCTCACATAAAAAATAAATGCTTAATGGAAATGCCAACATGAGCATCAATTTTGAAAATGCACATTTAAAGCTTATATTTACAACTGAGTAGGATAAACATTTTATCCCATAAGAATAATTTTTTTTGCATAAATTAATTTACCATATAAATTCCAGCATGTGCATCCAAAAATCATGTGATTACTTTTTACCAGATCATGTCATAACAAAAACAGCTTTACTGTCAGAACTGGGGCTCGATATGACAGAATTAATAATAATAGTATGCTTAACATACTATTATAATGCTATTATAATACAATATAATTCTTAACCACAGTCCATCATCAAAGTGGTTTGGTATTATTTCCTCCCAGAACTGTGTTGAGTGCCTGTGTTCCCAAAGAGCATCTCGCGCCTCCACTACATGTTCATTACGTTTTTTTATTTATTTTATAAGAAAAGGTCCACATTGGCTTCTCCTACCACAGGAAATTAAATTTTTCTTTTAAATATTTGGCTCAGGAAGGGACCAGTTTGTTCTCTTTGACTCACAAGATGGAAACTGTGCATTATTCACAAATGTTTTATGCATCCTTTGAAAGAAACATGTTATACCGTATTAATTTTGTGTCTGCAGGAGAAGAGGAAGATGCCATCCATGCCGAATGGCTCTACTCCACAATCAGATGTGATCAAACAAGAAGCACACCACGCTGGACCTGAACTGCAGAGGACTGGACGGTCAGTGCTAACTTTTTGCATACATCACCCAAATGATTTTTGAGTTGGTCCATAAAGATCAGCTCTATGTTTTTGTCCAAATGAGACACAAATCATATATTAAAAGAGGTACTTTTGAACGTACTGCCCTAAATATGTCTGATGGGATTGTATAAATGACTTAAACAAATACTTAAACATGCAGGGCTGTTACATTAAGTCATTACGATGTCTGGACTTTATAGACATGGATAAATGTATCAATGTTGGACACTGTGTTAGGAAAAGAGAGAAGGGGGGAATGTAGGATTTACTTAAGTCTCTTTTGATGAAGAAGGACCTTATTAAACTCGCATTAGATGGAAGGGGGTAAAAATGTTTTTATAGTGCAAATTTAGTAAGTCTTTCATGTCGGAGGTATTGAATAAAGGTGGTGTATTTAACAGTGGTGCCCATCCTTTGATCTGCAGCTTAAGTGGCCCGCCAGAGATGGCTGTGTAAGAGAGCTGTCCATTAAAATGTGTTATAAAAGCCCCAGATTTCTCTGAAAATACAGCACACCCCAAACAGCCATTAGGACAAAAAAAGAAGCCCTTAAAATATAATTTCTGTATGCATGTGCTGATTTTATTATCACAATTATTGTCACAATTTGAGAATAGGTTTTCATCAGGTAATGTTTTTACTATCATGATTGAATAATGAACACTATTTTTAGATCATTTATTAATCATAGTTCAACATTTGCTAATGCATTATTAAAATCTAAAGAGGTGCTTATTTAATGCACTCTGAGTTAACAAGAACTGACAATGAATGTATTGTCATTAACCAATGTTAACAAAGATGAATAAATACTGTAATAAACGTATTGTTCATTGTTTGTGCTAGTAAATGCGTTAACTCTAACTGTTAAATCAAAGATTGACGCTCAAAATAAAATATTTAATATTAAAATTAAAAACAATTCTCATTTTCATTCAGATAAATGTGATATTTACATGCATATCATGGTACATATAGTTTAGTATTAAACTAAAACCATAACATTTTCATTATTTGAAATAAAATAAAATATTCATTCATTCATTTTCCTTTGGCTCAGTCCCTTATTTATCAGGGGTCGCCACAGCGGAATGAACTGCCAATTTATCCAGCATATGTTTTACACAGCAGATGCCCTTCCAGTTGCAACCCAGTACTGGGAAACATCCATACACACTTATCCACACACATACACTACGGCCAATTTAGTTTATTCAATTCATCTGTACTGCATGTCTTTGGACTGTGGGGAAAACCGGAGCACCCGGAGGAAACCCACGCCAACACAGTGAGAAAATGCAAACTCCACACAGAAATGCCAATTGACCCAGCCGGGACTTGAACCAGCGACCTTCTTGCTGTAAGGCGACAGTGCTAAGCACTGAGCCACAGTGTTGCCCTAAATAAGACATTCATTTATTTTCCTTCAGCTTAGTCCCTTATTTATCAGGGGTCGCCACAGCAGAATGAACCGCCAACTATTTCAGCATATGTTTTACGCAGCAGATGCCCTTCCAGCTGCAGCCCAGCACTGGGAAACACTCATACACTCTCGCATTCACACACACACACACTTTAAATAAAACATTATTCATTTATTCTTAATTAAAATTAAGTTTCAGTTAGTTTGAAAATTTCTCATTTTTATTTAGTGTAATTGATGTACTAAAAAAATCAAAAACAGAACGAGAAGCTAATTAAGTACTATATAGACGACTGCAAAAACTAGCACTATTATTTATGTACATTTTATAGCTTTGTAAATATGACTTATCGTTTCCTCTTCTTTCAGGATTTTTGGGGGCCTGGTGCTAGACTTAAAGCGGAAAGCTCCGTTTTACTGGAGCGATGTTCGGGATGCTCTTAGCCTGCAGTGTTTGGCCTCCATCCTTTTCTTGTATTGTGCCTGTATGTCCCCCGTCATCACCTTCGGAGGCCTTCTGGGGGAAGCCACCAAAAACAACATAGTGAGTCAGACTTATAGACTTGCCTCTGATGGGAAAGATCTGTGGAGGATTGAAGGAATACCAAAAATTTCAATTATGCCATAATTTACTCATTACTTGTTTCAAACATTTATGAGTTTTTCTTCAACTGATCACAAAGGAAGATATTTTGAAAAATGTTGGAAACCGGTAACCATTGACTTTCATTGTGTTTGTTTTTTCTACTAGGGAAGTCAATAGATACAGGTTGCAGCTTCAAAATGTCTTCTTTTTGAGTTTAACAGAAGAAAGACATTCATAAAGATTTGAAACCACTTTTAAATAGTCAATTTTTCTATGTCAATTTTTAATTTTGGGGGCAACTTTTCCTTTAAAGGACTGGGCAGAACAGATTTCACTGGAATCAAATGTAGCCCATTCGCTATGTTTTTATTCTTTACTTGACCTCATTTGTGATAACTTATTTCTTGTCTGCATTGATCCAGAGTGCCATTGAGTCTCTGTTTGGAGCTTCACTCACCGGTGTGGCCTTCTCTCTGTTTGCCGGTCAGCCTCTCACTATCCTGGGTAGCACTGGGCCAGTTCTGGTATTTGAGAAGATTCTTTTTAAGTTCTGCAGGTGAGAGAGACTCACTTTTAATAAAGTATCACAGCATTTCTCTTTCTGTCCCTCAAGCATTTAGAATTCATGCAGAGGGACATTTTTATGACATTGTTATATAATTATGTTACAGTTGTCTCTTAAAATAGGTTTACTTCCATCCATGGTCAAAAAATGCTTTAATTTTCATATGATAAACATTGCAGCATTGGCTCTTTTATTGCTGTGAAATGTTTGGTTTAAAGAATTAATCCACACATAATTACGTTTTGTTATTAATTCCCCATGCTCATGTCATTCCAATCCCTCCTAGTAGACCTTTGTTCATCTTTGTATCACAAATTAAAACATTTTAGATCAAACCAGAGAGCTCTCTCATTCTCCATAGACAGCAACATCATATGAAGCTCCAAGAACATTTTTGTGCACCAAAAATAAACAAAAAAACTGTAAAACCAACTTTGTTTGCCTATGTGTTCTCTTCCATGTCAGAACTCATGTGTACTATAGGCAGTAAGACGTATTGCCATAAGAATGAGCAGTGCAACATGCCTTTTTGCCCATAGTTAAAGTGCACCCTAATCTGATGCAGAAGACATATAAGAACAAAGTAGTTTTTTTGGGTTTATTTGGTGCACAAAACTGTTCTTTGAGCTTGATATGATTACAGATGAACCACTGAAGTCACATGGAATTTTTTGAAAATGCTTTTGGTTCCTTTTTTGGACTTTGAATGTCTCTGTACAGGTGCTGCCTATGGAGTATGAGAGAGCTCTCAGATTTCATCTCAAATATTTTAATTTGTGTTCAGAGATGAACAAAGGTCTCAGGTTGACCACCTGAGCATGTGGGTGAATAATTAATAACAGAATTTACATTTTTGGTTGATCTAACCCTTTTTAGTAAACAGCACATTTCTGGAAAACCTGTTCTGCTTTGATTGGTTGTCACTCTGTTGAGACTGAACTACCAATTACAAGGTGGCAGAATCCAAACACATGACTGTGTGGATTTCAGCTCTTCTCCAGCAGTCATGTGAACAGTAACAATTGTGTCTGTTTTACCCTATCAGTTTCAATCCAGAGTCATTCTAGGAAGAAAATACTTATTTCATGACGTTCAGTATGTTTTATTTGATCAAAACATCGATCTCTCGAAGCTAGTAAAACTCAAGAGCCACAGAACAAGGAAGGTCAATAAAACTGCTCTTATAAAACGTAAAACCTAAATTTAAAACAAACCAAAATCATTACGAATATTTTGCTGCTTAATATTTGCATTTTTTGTTTAATTTGTTTGTTTTTTACTCTGTATTGATGTTAGTTTGTTCCTGTTATGATAGTGTTTTTTTAACAATTCCACAGCACCATCTGCTGGTTGAGAAATGGTACAGCATTGGAGATAAAAGAGTTTAAATGTAATAATATAACCCTACAGTTAGTTGTTTTAATGTTTCAAAATGTTCAATTAATGTTCAATAAATATATTACAGTTTCTCTCCATTGGTTTGGCTCATTTCTTGAAACAGAATTTGCATTGTATGTTTAAATGAGAGTATATTATGCTGTATACAGTACATTTTATTTTTATTCTGATTTATGGAAGTTACTTTTATTTTTGTGATTAATAATGGTTACATTTTCCTTTGCAGTATGAGTGTAATGTGTGATATCAAAACTTGGAGGCTATCCTTAACCTAAAATCCTTATTTATAAATTTTATAAACCTTATACATTTCTTTTATTTAGTTTGTATACACAATTACATTCTGTCAAAAGACAAAAAACAGTACAATAACCATTTTTAATAAAGAACTGGTCTAAGACTGAAAGGTGGACATGAGGGATATTTCAGTGGTCCTGTCATAGTGACAAAACATTTTGACTTGCAAAGGGACATTTTGGGGGCACTGACTGGTTAAATGAGAAAGAAATTTAGTTTTGACACAAGTAAACCGTTTTGGGAAAGATATGAGCTTTTGCAAGTGAGCTATAGTGTTATGCTGAACTGTAAGACTGTTTTGCCAAACAATCTTAGAGTGTTGATAATGTAATTCCTGTTTGAGCCAAACCAATGGAGAAAAACTGTAAAGGAATTGCCAATTACAAAATTCCAGCAATACCAGAAAGTGATATTTCAGATATATCAGCTGCCTTTATCCAGAGTGCTATTTAACCTATGTGTTTGTGTGTGTGTGTGTGTGTGTGTGTGTGTGTGTGTG
>CAIGQW010055978.1:6669797-6697194 GCA_903798125.1 Danio choprae | reverse complement strand
TTTGCTTTCAGGAACTTTGATATGGAGGCTGAAGTATGAGAAGCAGTGCTATCCTGCTGAAGAATTTGCCCTCTCTTGTTGTTTGTAATGTAATGGGCAGCACAAATGTCTTGATACCTCAGGCTGTTGATGTTGCCATCCACTCTGCAGATCTCTCGCACACCCCCATACTGAATGTAACCCCAAACCATTATTTTTCCTTCACCAAACTTGACTGATTTCTGTGAGAATCTGGGGTCCATGCGGGTTCCAATAGGTCTTCTGCAGTATTTGTGATGATTGGGATGCAGTTCAACAGATGATTCATCTGAGAAATCTACCTTCTGCCACTTTTCCAAATGATCAACTAGAAGTCAAGTTATTATTTGTTGCTTTTACAACTGGGATCGATGACAAGACTTTTGTCAGGTAGTGTATCGTACAACAAAAAATAGATCTATTGACAGGCCTAATCACAAGGAATGATTATATGTCGTTTAAGCAGATCTAAGACCTTTTGGTGTCCTTTTTATAGTTAATTTATCCCATCTACACCCAGTCCAATAACTTCTATCCAGTCTTCCAGAAGAAAGTTAGCTTCAAGAGGTTGATGTTTAGCTTTCTATCTACTGGTGAAGTTGCTTTAATTACTAACATGACATACATGAACATCATTTCATGACAACATAAAATACTGACTGAAATAACATGCAGATTGGTGTTTGATTATCATTATCGTGCTTTATTAACGAATTAGCCATCAGACACTGGTGAACAGGTGTGTGTGTGTGTGTGTGTGTTGAAGGCATAAGTGCTCTGATGTGTGTTTTCTCCAGCACTGACCCGTCTGTGGTTAACATTTCTGATGAGATGGGCAAAACCGCTGCGTGGAAAGCTGTTGCCACCAGCTCTGACTCTGCCCCACTATTGAAACCTGGTGCCAGGTAGCTGATATTCCTCTAACCAGCCGCCTGTTGTTCAACTCTTCTTCTCACATTATAACTCTCACTGCTTTCTGTCGTTGCTTCAGCGCTCAGCCTGATTTTCTGCTCATACATAAAGCTGTCCGGAAGACTTGTGCTTTTCAAACTGTCTGTCTGTTTTAAGTATGAAAAACACGTAGAGCTTTTTTAATGAGGCATGCTTATGATATTCAGGCATGGGTCAGTATAAGATTCTGATGGTATAATAACATTGGATAAAAGTATCACGGTTTTACAGTATAGTGATTACTGCTCTAAAATATGTTCTTTTTAAATGCTTGGGTATAAGACAACAACTTTTTCCCCATTGAAAAAGTTTAAATTAATTATTTAAATTAATATATTTTAATTTAAGGAACATTTAAAATATTTGGTAAATGTAAATATGTCAGGCTAAATAATTAAAATAAGTCACTGTCTTCATTAGTTTCAAAAACACTGATTTCTTTATTTAAAAATGCATCTTGGGATATCTGTCTTTTCATTGGATATAATGTAAGCCACTGCACTGTTCAGGTCTATGGCATGCTTGGATGTTGGTTTATAAGCGTTTTGTTTTTTAGATGTTTGCTGAATCGTGGGCATAAAATAGTCGTAAAAACATTCATTCATTCATTCATTTTCCTTTAGCTTAGTCCCTTATTCATCAAACTATTCTGGTATATGTTTTGCGCAGTGGATGCCCTTCCAGCTGCAATCCAGTACTGGGAAACACCCATACACTCTCGCACTTATACACTATGTCCAATTTAGTTGATCCAATTCACCTATAGTGCATGTCTTCGGACTTGCGGGGGAAACCGGAGCACCCGGAGGAAACCCACGCCAACACGGGGACAACATGCAAACTCCACACAGAAATGCAATCTGGCCATGCTGGGACTCGAACCAGCGACCTTTTTGCTGTAAGACGACAGTGCTAACCACTGAGCCACCATGCTGCCTAGTCGTAAAAACAAACAAACAACAAAAAAAACATACATATATTGCAGGAATGGTATAACGGAAAATTTCGGTGGTTTATTTATTTTTTTTACAGATATTTATCAGCCAATATTGGATTCACTTAAAGCTATTTCCAATAATATGAAATTATTAATATTTTATATTAATATTATAATTATTAATGACTTTGAGGCAATGAGTTCAACATCTTTTAAATATTCTAACATTTTTCTCACAGCAGCATCATAAAAAAAAAGTTTTTAAATGTCAGATGTGTGTCGGGAAAAAAAACACCAGATTGCATTGTGCCCAAAACTATTGGTCTGTTTAAACAAAAAAAAATTGGAGTATCAAAATATGTAGTTTGCAAATGGCAACAGTATTGGATCAGAGGTCACCAACCTTTTTATCACCACAGACCAGTCAACGCTTGACAATTTTACTGCGGCTCGGGGTGGGGAAGGGTGGCGATGAGCGGCGATGAGCGAACATCAACTGTTTTCTCAGAGGATGACAAGCTGACAAAAGTTGTATTCATGGACAAAATTAAAAAGCAGCGCTTTGTACTCCATAAAAATATGAAGCTGATCGGTCAGTTCTTGTCACGTGACTCGCGGCATTCTGAAGACGTGCGCGCCTCCATTGGAAATAACAAACTTGTACACGTAAAAGACACGATTTGTGAACGGCCGCCATCATTTGTGATCTCCAGCAGTTGATTATCATCTTGCACAGACATGCTGGATTCACCTGATTTGTTGACAAATGGGTTGCGGATCTATTCCTTGGCAGTACGTGGGTCCTTCACTGGGCCTTTTCCTTTTCGCAAAGAAACATTTCTAAGACATCTGTTTCTTACTCATTTCGCTATCTTGTGGGTTAAATTTTGGCGCTCAAGTGACCGAATAAGGTCATTTTTCAAAATAAAAGATCATTCAGACTTAATAAATAAAACAGAAATAATTCATGATTTCTTGTGTGGCCCGGTACCAATTGATCCACGGACCGATAGCGGTCCACGGCCCGGGGGTTGGGGTATATTGAAATATTGAATAGCAAATATCACCTTTGAAGAATGAAGATTGATTATAATGTGCGTCTCTTAAAATGTTGGAAAAACTCATGTTCAGTAAGACTAATTTATAAGTGGAAAAAGTTAGTACTGTATGCAATGGACCAATATCGGTATCTGAATCCGATATAAGTTTTTAGTTAAAATCGTTATCAGTGTTTTAAAGTAGTAAAATCGTTACTAGTTTTTCATATAATCATCAAATCAGCACAGATTAGAATGATTTCTGAAGGATCATGTGACGCTGAAGACTGGAGGAATGATGATGAACATTCAGCATTGCTTCACTGAGATAAATGATATTTGAATTTTATTGGATTTTTATTTTATTGGATTTTATTGAATATTTAAAATAAATATTCAATTTATTTTGAATTCAAAAATATTCGCAGTATTAGTTTTTGCTGTATTTTGGATCAAATGAATGCAGACAAATGCTCAGACAAAAGCTCAAAAGTTCAGATTTCAACATCTCTTAAGGCTGGTTTATACTTCTGGGTCCAGTGATCGGCGTGACACATGGCGCATGCCATACTTCTGCGTGCTGTTTATGTTGCTCTGCAATGACACTTCTGAAACGCTAGCTGGCAGTAGGTTAGGTTATGTTCCTCTGTATCACGTTTCTTTGCGAACGCTACCTTAATGTACAAGTAACTAAAACTCATTCAGAGGTGGGTACCGGCGGACGTGCAACAACTTTAATCAGAAGGTAAACACAAACCATCTGGAGCTCCTTCACGGGACTCGACACTTGTAAACAATCCACCCTTGTAAAAGCTCGCGGCTCTCAGCACCGCCCACACTCGGCACAGCTACAAAGTCGACCAATCACTGAGCTTGCAGCTGCGCGAAGGCTGTATAAATCAGGCTTTACTGAACAATCGCTTTTTAATCAGCGTGTTTTTATTTTATTGCAAAAGTTTTGTCTTCATGCTTTTCTCTGTTGTTTCTAATGCTTGTGAAATGTGCGTGTGCTGGATATGCTTTTGCACATTTTTTGATGTGTGATGTCATTTAATGTTGCTAATACCTTCTAGAAAAATGTTGAAGGCCGCCTTGAAAAGCTTTGAGTGAATCTGTCCTTCAGCTGTCCTCTGTTTTACAGTGAAGAGAAGATGGCCTGCATTAAGATCCGTGTGGAGGAGGAGGAAGAGGAGGAGGACGACAAGCGTGTGGATACGGAGACATCTTTATGAGACTTACTGTGATCCTTCCCAGAATCCTCTAGCCTGAGCTCTGCTGCTGCTCGTCTGTGAGTCAAGCCAAAGGTAGAGAAGCCGACAAATGACTTCCAGGTGTATTTATCCCAGTTTCTCTTTTAAACCACAACCAACAAGCTCTTTTTATTTTCTACAAGTTTGTTTTTAATCTGAAAAAGCCGCTTGATTTCAGAGGTAGAGGGTGCTGTGAGCAACCCAGACTGTTAGGTTTCATTTTCTTATTTAATTTTCTCAACATAGATATGAAGACAAAGTCTTTTAGAGTTAGTTTTACACACAAACACGCTGTTTATAACGGTACTGGTTATCAAATCATCACTTTAGATGTACATTTAGACATGTTGTTTGTTACGGAGCGCTGATTTTTAAAAAATGCCTAAATGCACATATTAGAAAGACGTCAAATGTGTTTTTGAAAAGAAAGAAGAAAAGAAAGTGTATAAAGCACACTTTAAAATGTCATGTGTTAAAGAAAAAAATCTATAATTAATGTACTTTAACTGTAAAAAGAATAATAATAAATTGATGGTCTAAAAGATTATTGATGATTTATGTAATTATAATATATGAGATCGGAATTAAGAACAAACGGAAGTCCGTTAAATCGATTCTTGCAAATAAATACCAGGTCAGAAAATCTCAAGCTTGCTGTGGATTGTCTAAAAGGGTTAGTTCACTCTGAAATTCAATCTGCTGTTCATTTACTCCCCTTCAAGCAGTCCAAGATACAGATGCCATTCTCTTTCTTCAGTTGAGCTGATATTAGGTGACATTTGGCAAACACAAAATGCATGTCAACAGTTTTAGAGTGATGCATTCTAATACTTCGTTTTGTCTGCAAGTTATTTATTTATTTATTTTGATCTCAAAGTAACGGTTGTGGCTCCTGATGATACATTGAGGTCTTATGAATCCATTTTTGTTTGCCAGTAGCCTTCAACTTGCCTCTTATTAATCACCAAGGACCACAGTTTCAACCGCAAATCTTTAATGCTCTACTGAGGAAAAGAAAAAGCTACCTCTATCTCAGATGGTCTGAGAATCAGAAAATGAACCGAAAATGTTTTAGTGAACTACCCCTTTATCAATATCAGCCCCCCCAATTAGTTTCATGTGTTTACATCATTTCATTTGTAGTGTTATGAAGTAGTATTTTATATTGTTAGTACTTGTGATTTTGATTTTGTGTTAATCAACTAATTTATTAACAGTCATTGAACGAGGCAGAAGGATTTCTGCAGTGTTGTTGGCCTGTCATTGCTTTCCTCTTCTGTTACTGGTGTTAATGTGCACTTTAGATAGGCTCACCATTTAGGCCTGACAACATCTTATTTAATCTAGAGCAGTCTCAGGAAACCCCCCCATCCCCCTTTTTTTGCACACTACTCCTTCACACATGCTTTTCATCTAATGAGAAATCTCTTTATTTTACACTGGACTAAAAATAAGGATAACAGTAATAATCCACGCAGCCCCTCATGTTTATGCCAATCTTTTTAAATGCTGCAGATGTTGAAGGCCTTTTTTTGTAATATTTATGATACTCCAACAAAGCAATTGTCATTTATTTTATTTTATAATTTTTTTTATGTACGTGTATATTTATATATATGTTTTTAGGAGTCGCCAAGTGTAGTTATGATCTTCGTCAAACAACCCTCACACAGCTTTCATAAATCCCACAATGAAATTTTTTTTATTAATACCTCTGACTACTGTATGTGAAGGTGGAAATCAGTCGCTTGCAGAAAGTTGCTTGTTATTATTGTGATCAATTCATGTAGATGTCTGCAGGAGGGAGTAATACTGAAAACACACAGTTAGTATGGTCCTTCATGGGTTAGTATGGTCCTTCATGGGTTAGTATGGTCCTTCATGGGTTAGTATGGTCCTTCACGCGGTTAGTATGGTCCTTCATAATGCTCATTTTAGGACTCTGAACAAGTATTGCTGCCGTGGTGCCGTTGAGCTTCTGTCTGCACAATGTACATGGACTGCTCAAATTTCCCCCCTGTGAGCTGGCCAAATCAACATTTGAGAAAACGTACTGTAGGAGATTGATATCTACGTCACACACAGAGAGAGAGAGCTGTCTTTTGTAATGTTGCTAAAAGTTGTTTATTAAAGAAATAAAGCTAATTAACCATCTCTGTTGTCTTTTTTTTTTTTTACCGATTGGTTATTTCTTTTTGTAGTATACTGAATTTGCTGGAGCGTTAGGTGTAGCGCTACGTCCAGATGTTATTAACAAGACATTATTGTATGTAAAACACTTTTATAATGTATATACTCATCATTAGCAGATGGAATGGATTTGGCGGGAAACTGGCTTTGTACGTGCACATGGTGAACTATATTCATATAGAGAACGCTTACCCAGACTGTGCTGAACATGAAGCTATCTGCTTGCAATGTAAAAAAACATGGTTGATATGTAAGACTTAGTAAAGTCTATTATTGAAGCCCATTTCTGGGTCAGTTGGCATTTCTGTGTGGAGTTTGCATGTTCTCCCAGTGTTCGCGTGGGTTTCCTCAGGGTGCTCCGGTTTTCCACACAAGTCCAAAGACATGCGCTATAGGTGAATTGGGTAAGCTAAATTGACCATAGTGTGTGTGTGTGTGTGTGTATGAGAGTGTATGGGTGTTTCCCATTGATGGGTTGCAGCTAGAAAGGCATCTGCTGCATAAAACATATGCTGGACAAGTTGGCAGTTCATTCCGCTGTGGCGACCCCAGATTAATAAAGGGACTAAGCCGAAAAGAAAATGAATGAATGAATAGAAACTTAATTCATATAGAAAAAGTCATTCTCATCCCCCACAGATGGTAACGGTCTGAAATATAAACACATTATCAGACTCAGTTCCTTCATTTTATATCTGAAGTAAATGTATCTTGATTTAAAGACTTCAATGTTTCTGCTGGAAAACGAAAACACTGAAGATGTCCACTGTTTCGCAGTGCATGCAATACCTTGACATGCCAAATGAAGACTTTGCACGACAGCTCAAACAACAAAACACCCAATGAATAATTAAAATAAAACATTTAATTGGTGAAATACAAAATGTCACTATTTCACATAAAGAGAACAATGGAAAAGAGCGACTGTTGAAAAGTCCACATGTATGACAGATGAAATGTAAAGGACACTTTTTTTTATTACAACAGAACACATGCTACAGCTTGACCCCTTTCTTTCAACTCTGGCAGTGATTTCAGTCCTATCATCATCATCATCATCATCATCATCATCATCATCATCAATGACGTCATGGGATAAAAACATGTGTTGCCATTTCCTGAAACTTGCAGAAAAATGTGCACGACACTATCTGAACACTGATAATGAGTATATCTCCAAAACATTAAAATACCATTTCACAACCTCTCGAACACATACTGTAACACTGACCAGGATTACCACAAAAACCTAAAACAAATATGTACAACAATCGACTAATAAAAGAGTTGCTAGATTTGGAAAAATACAAGACTATCATAATCCTGCCTCAATCTACACATGTATATCTTTTCCTTTTTTGTGTAGGTCACTTTGGTAACGGCGTATGTCCAAAACAAATGTGCAGGTCTTCACAAGGTCTTTTTTGATTTTTATTATTATTATTATTTTTTTTTTACTAAATCTTCACGGGTTGTGAATCCCGTGTGTTTGATTGAAATACTTAATGGTCAGAAAGTGAGATGATTTAGTGAACGCTACTCTGGACCAAACAGCAGCACCACAGATGGACAAGGAAAATAATACATTTGGTCACAGTCATCCCGATGAAATAAATACAGGAAAAGAAGAGAAGGCTTGATTCAATACTGATGGCAGATTAAACATCACGTACAGCTCATCAAAACGAAGCAGACGCCAGAAAAACACAACTGACCTTTACAAAAATAATCGCCGTTGTGCATCTATAAAGAAAAGCGGAGGCCAACTGCTGCTATCTCACGTCTCTCGCTGTTTTGGGAACTCGAAGGACTTTGTAAATGTTGTTGTGAAAGACTGCGGAGAAGTGAGGACGAGAATCCCTCGACATGAGTGTGCAGAGCGGCACTTTTCCAGCATTTTCTGCATCCTCCACGTCCCAGATCTCTGGCATGCTGCAGCCTGGCCTGGATGTAAAGAAATAAATTGATCAGACTGAAGGAAATGATCAAAGTGGGCAGTAATATCTGAAAGTGTGAGGCATTTACTTGGAGCGTCTGGTGCACCACGAGTCCTCCAAGATGAAATAGTCGGCCTGCAGCTTTATTAAGTTTCGCTTGACTTCTTCAGCAGGCTTTCGACTGTACATGGCGTACACCATCTTGGTTCTCGCTCTGACGAATGAAATTAAACTCTTGTAATTTTTGTATGTCACATCTTAAAGAGACGGTTCACCCAAAAACGAACATTTGCAAACCCTCATGAGTTTCTTTTCTTCTGCTGAACATAAAAAGCAGATATTTTGAAGAATGTTGGACACAAAAAAGCCAACATATGGATGCAATGGTTATGGGTTGTCAACATTTTTCAAACTATCTTCTTGTTTGTTCTACAGAAAAAAGGAATTCACACAGGTTTAGAAACAAGTGGAATAATATGTAAGGTTATATTTATTACATATTTCATAAAGCACAAGAACAGTATTATATATTTTGCGGATTTGCGTACTTACATTATCCCAAATGTTTAGAAGAATGTTCAAATCCAGAGAAATGAGCAACTTTAAACAGTGACATGAAGCCTGTCCTGTGTTTGGATATGCTAATGATGTCACACACCCTCAATTTCCAGTTTGGTTTTTATAGAAAACAGGAAACTTCAAAGACGCTTTAACACTAGAACTACAGAGTCGGTTATTCTGACCATTTTTAATTGTTGAGATTTAATAACTTTGTTGAAATAAACAGATTTATCTATAATACCCTGACTTGTCCTAAATATGTGTACAGCAGGGGAAATAAGTATTGAAGACGTCACCATTTTTCTCAGAAAACATATTTCTAAAGGTGCTGTTGACCTGACATTTTCACCGGATGTTGGTAACAACCAAAGAAATCCACACATGCAGTGAAAACAAAACTAATTAGTTCACAAATGAAGTTATGCGATAATATGAGATAAAATGTCAAAAGGCTTTGCTTCCATACACTACAATATGGAAATGAATATCTTGGAAAAAAATGGGCATTTTAAGTCATAATAAAATCTTAATTCGGGGCGTCACGGTAGCATGAGTTTGCATGTTCGGAAAAAGTATTGAACACATGAAGAAAGGGAGGTGTAGAAAGGCAGTGAACGCCCAGACAGCAGCTGAAATCTCTCAGTAGTTCTTCAGCAACCCTCTGCTCTCTTTGTAAATGAATATTAGCTGCTTCAGTTCAACATCTACATTAGCAGGATGATAAAGATGAAACCAGGGTGGACGTTTCAGCAAGACAATGATCCAAAACACAGCCAAAGAAACTCTCAAATGCTTTCAGAGAAAGAAGATCAAGCTGTAGAATGGCCCAGCCAATCACCTGCCTGAATCCAATATAAAATAGAAATTAAAGATCAGATTTTATAGACGAGACCCACAGAACCAGCTACTTTTCCCTGGGACTTTAAATATGGAAGCCTCTGTTGTCTTCCTAACTTCCTGCTAACAAAAAAATATTACTTTCTGATAGCAAAAACATAACTTTACTTCAGATATGCCTTTCAAAAGAGCATATTCAGTGCTGCGAAAAAGCAAAAATGAAAGTGAGGCACAGACATTCACGTGTGGTCTATACATGTATAGTCTGTATTACCAAAAATATTGTATTTTTAGGGTGATGACTTCCTTAAATATGACGACAGACATTTAAATCTTAATTATAATATCTCAATGGAAGCTTTGAAAGGAAATATGGCGTGACAATATGACGTCTTACAGTATATGAGAACGGTCAAAATGACCACTACAGCAATTCTAGTAGTTATAAAATTCTGGTAGTTCTAGTGTTAATATGCTGAGTGTTTTATTAGACTGCACAAAGCAGCATTATAACAGATCCCTAAAATGCATGAAGTAGGATAAAACACCACTGAATAAGTGGAAGAACAGGATGCGGTGGACTGTGGCATAATAAAAGCTTCGCCGATTTTATGGCGTGTCTCTGATCATTAATTGCTTCAGGGTTTGTTTGTTGTGAATATGTGAAAAATAGCTACTGTGCCTTTAATGTTGATTAATGTTTTCATTTTTTGGTATTTTAACTATCCCCAAAACTATAAATGTGAGTTACATGATGTCTACCTCAATCCTGCATCTTCATAGTGTGGGTGATTCACTATGGCTCTTCCTGTGGACAGTTTCACACTCGCCATAGTGGGCATCGCGCCAGCAAACACAGCAGCTACAGGAAATCAAATAAATTCAACAACAGTCACACACATGTCAGAAAAAAAATTGCCATGAAATTTTCAATTGGTTTAAATAGTCTTTTGTCCAGTTGTGATGTTCTGTACCGTAGATACAGGGGAATAAGCTTACAAAGATATAGGCCAGGACTTTATTTTGCCCATGCCATTTTTTTATTTGAATGTTGGAAGAAACGTCATCAGCAGCTTGCCAAGCAAAACCGAAATGACATTATACTCAAGCACATCATAATAAATCAATTTCAAGTCGTCTCTTCATTTTTTTCCCATAGCTTTATATGCAGTCAAGGCAGTTAATAAACAACAAGGGAAACTGCGATGTAAAAGTTTAATATCTTGTATAGTGTCTGATATTGTTGTTGTCCATGACAAGAATTTAAGATTAAAAAAAAAAATTATAAATCACAATATTCCAGCAATTAAAGGAAGAGTTCACTCAAACAAAAAAATTCAACTTGCACTCAACTGTTAAACACAAAAAAAGATTTTTTGAAGAATGTTGGAAAAGATCAGCCAGAAAAAACATACTATAGATCTCAATGGCTGTTTTTTTCCAACATTCTTCAGTATATTTTCTTTTGTGTTCAACAGAACAAGACAAACAAACAGGTTTGGGGGATGAGTAAATAGTGGCAGAAGTAAAATTTTGGGTGAACTATCCATTTAATGAAACAAACATTACACAAACATCATGTCCTCTGATTCCAGCAGTAAGTTTACAAAGAAAGTAAATGTAAAAATCAGTAGTTTCTCACTAGGGCTGGTGCTGTCCTTGATCCACTCCAGGAGCTCTTCTTGAGGGTAGTTGCTGAACTCTCCAATGATGCTCCATTGACTCTGCAGATTCACCACTCCTTGCGCTGCCATGATGGACAATATTCCCACGACGGTCATCTGGAGTTTGAGCTTCTCACCAATCCAGCCAAACAGCTGCAGTTCAAGAGTCAGTTGAAACATTAGTATTTAAATGCTCTTGCCAAAATCAGCTTTTTCCCATTCTGAATATTCTCGAATTGTGGTGGACTGACCTGTCTGGAGCAGATCAAGCAGGACATGATGCACATGTGAGGAGTGAGGAAGAGCTTCAGTCTCATGATGAGCACAGCCAACAACGCAAACGCCACCAGCTGCAGACTGTGGTAAACCAGCTGCAAAAACAAGACAAGACAACCTCTAAATATCAACTACATCAGTCACAACTTATACATTAGATCAGGGGTCGGGAATCTTTTTTCAGCAAAGAGTCATTTCTGATTTTTAGAGCCATTGGGGTATGTATATGTACATGCTGAGCAGTCCATGAATGAAGAAAGGACAATTTATAGATTTTTTTTCTTTTCGCCATCATCACCACTCATGAACGTTGTCTGAATTTATGAGCGCGAGGTTACCATAAAAACGCAAGTTGTTTGCTCTTTATTGGTGTCGCGATTCAAGTTTATCCACATGCGAATTTGCTAAAACCTCCTATAATTGTAAACTGAGTTCTTATTCATTTTGCTGTAAAAAAATTTAAAGTTGCAATTAAAAGGGCATTGTAATTGTATTTTTAATAGGAAACTGATTTCTGGTGACTGATATAATCTCATTCATTCATTTTCCTTTAGCTTAGTCCCTTTATTAATCAGTGGTTGCCACAGCGGAATGAACCGCCAACTTATCCAGCATATGTTTTACACAGCGGATGCCCTTTCAGCTGTAACCCATCACTGGGAAACACCCATACACTCTCATTCACACACATACACTATGGACAATTTAGCTTACCCAATTCACCTATAGTGCATGTCTTTGGACGTGAGGATAACCGGAACACCCGAAGGAAACCCACACAAACACGGGGAGAACATGCAAACTCCACACAGAAATGCCAACTGACTCAGCCAAGGCACGAACCAGCGACTTTCTTGGTGTGAGGCGACAGCGCTATTCACTGCGCCACCGCGCAGCCTGATATAATTTTTGAAACTGTAAATATTATTAAAGGGAGACAGCTGGAGAGCCAAGTATTTTTGGTCAAAGAGCCATAGGTTCTTGACCACTGCATTAGATGATGTCATAACACAAATCTTATACACAGTAGGGCACATACAGGTATGGAAAAAAAGAATTAAGTGACGTCCCGAAATTCTGAATTTCTTCAGGTCTGAGTTATGAGTCTGTGTAAAAATGTTACATTTTTCTTCATAAAATGACAACTTCTGTTTTTATTTGTTAATATTCAGGGTTATTCCACAGATAATGATTTAAGACATTGTTAAAGTGTTGTCTGGAATGGACATAAACATGTCTAAAAATGTTGCTCCACTAAAGATTATCCACGGAAATCATAAAAAGTTACTCTTACCACTCCATTCGCCAAAAGATGGGACCTGAAAAATTGAAAGGCAATGTTTAGACAGTAGGCATTATTATCCAAACATACTGTCTAATTGAAACATATAACGCCATTCAAATGTTTGGGGGTCGGTAATGAATAATATTTCTAAATGTTACAATTTATAATGTATTTTTAAGTCAATAAATGCAGCTTACGAGAGAAAAACTGACTCGAAACTTCTTGAAAGCATAATATGACAATTTATATTCTATACAGATAGAATTCAATAAGTATATTTTATTTTATATTGACGTTTTTCCTTTTGTCACACAGTTCACCATTCCACGAATCTGTCCTGATCATGACAATAAAGCGCTGCAGATCAGCCCGAACAAAACATACTCACTGCTCGGTTTCATCATCCTCTGACTTTTCTGTCTTCTCATTTCTGAGGAACACAATAACGTCCTGTATGGTCTGTACTCAGGAAGCAAAAGGAGGAAGCATACAAAGGGAACTTTAGTATGTAGATTACTCAGTGGCCTTTCATTAAACAGATTATCCAAAATGACAGAAAACTGTAAACCTTGACTATGGGGGCAAATAGATAAAAGCAGGGCACCAGAAACAGGAGACGGAAACCATCCATTATCTAAGCGAAAACAACTCACCCTTCCAGCAATAAAAGCCACAATCAGCACATTGATTGGAAGCAGCATGGTCTTGATGTACCGGATAGGAGTCTGCAAACACATTAAGTACAATGAAAAAAACGAGGGTAACTGATGATCGGCTGCAGGAAAGCATTACTCACATCTGCTTCGATGAAGTCAAACTCGGCCGCACATGTGTACATCATCGTGTCGAAGTCTTTGTAGCTTGTGAACTTGGATTTGATCAGACTGCTAATGTGGGCCTAGTTTAAAAAATAATAATAATTAAGAGAGAAAAATGGCAAAAGTCGTATAATTATTATAATAAGTGCTGGGTAAAGATGAATGGCATCAATAAAAGTTTGTTTTCACATTTAATGTATATGTACGTATTATATACATTTATTGTGTATATGTGATTTACATAATTAAAAAAAAACAACTTAGAACAAATTGTTACATAGATGTTATCATAGAAATATAAATAAACATCTCATCACATATATGCATGCGTGTATGTATATATACAGCACATAATAAATACACACACATATATTAAGTCAAAACAAGCTTTTATAATAATATTTAAATACTATAATATAAATCATCAGAGCAAAAACTAATATATTCCATTGATATATATTTTAGCTATAATAAATATGACATTTACATTTATTTCATGGCCCTACAGAAATAAATTAGGTAGGAATGTGTATCAGTACAGCCCTACTTTATATTAATCACAGTTTAATGTGCACAGGCTTGATGATCAGAGCAAGAGACGCTCTCATTTTACTCACATCATCTGACGCTCCGAAGATCACAGACAGCATGAACTTCAGAATAACAGTGGAAACCACC
Source organism: Danio choprae (assembly GCA_903798125.1). Taxonomy (NCBI): domain Eukaryota; kingdom Metazoa; phylum Chordata; class Actinopteri; order Cypriniformes; family Danionidae; genus Danio; species Danio choprae. The sequence continues at coordinate 6,682,755 of CAIGQW010055978.1, read as the reverse complement.
CATGCAAAGCACTGCGTGACCTAACAAACACATCACAATTGCTTCTTTTTAGTCAATTTGGCCATTATTTATTGATACATTAGTCTACATTGAGGCTACGTTTACACGACAAAAACGGAAATGTTCTTCCCTTGTGCTTTAAAAAAAATTCACGTACACATGATAATGTTTTCAAAATGATTGGCGTTTGCACATAACAACAAACACACTGTAAAAAATGCTGGGTTCCACACAATTCCTTCATGTTATCCCAACACAAATCGATTAAGTTCAACCTAATCTTTTTTACAAATGTAAGTGGATTGAACATAAAAAAATTGCAAAAAGCAAAAGTGGGTGCAGTTAAACACCTTGTATTACACATGCCAGAGGCTAGTGGTTGGCACGGTTACCTTTTTAGTGAACAAGTAGCCTTGCAAGTTAAGAAACCACAAATAGAAAAACACTAAGAACCTGAGAAAACATCTCCATCAATTTGAAAACATGCAAATACAGAAACATGCTGCAAATAGTACAGACCACAATGGAAATGTGTTGGGGGACCTCTAAAAGTGACAAACCCGGTGTCATGAGAAATCGAGTCTGACGGTATGAGATGCTGTCTGACGGTAACTCGCAGATGTTGGTTTTAAATCCTATTAGATCGCATTTTTTTAAATGACCAGTCCAGGAGGTGGCGCTGATTGACAGCAGTATTAGTTCAAAGATGTTAAAAGCAAATAAAATAGATTAAAACTATCGTTTAAAAGCTGTCCAAATGTGACTCTATACGCATCAAGCTGCTGACCGGAAGTTCGAAGCATCCTCCTTACGCATAAACGCAAAGCTTAATGGGTAATTTTGCGTTTTATGAAAAAGGACTATAGGACCCTGACTGATCCTATTGTTACACTGGAGTTGTGATAGGTATAGTCTGTAGCACCTGATTATAAAGTCCAGTATTTCAACTAATAATTCTGTGAAATCACTTTTTATAATATAAAAAGTGTAATAATGACCTTTTCATTTCACCATCTCGACTCGATTTTTCACCAGACCGGCTCCTTTCCAGGTGAGATTTGTTTATATTTCAACATTCTGATGGTATAGTTCTCCTTGTTTGTATATTTATTGCCCTAATAAACTGACAAGTTGCACAATTAACACATGAAACTTTATTTTTATGGCATGTAAGCAAAAGTTACTCTTAGAACAGCTGTAAGTTGCAGATGTAAGTAAATAAACAAAAAAAAAAACTCACTTCTCAGATCTCACAGACTATAAACAGGAAGGAGATGGGTTCATCACTTTTTGGGGTCCCCCAAACACATTTCCGTTGTCACCTGCACTATTTGCAGTGAGTTTCTGTATTTCAATGTGTTGGGAGAATTTAAGTGTATGTGTTGTATTTAAGTCCTTTTCTCAATTTGTTAGTTTTTTTTTTTTCTTTGCCTGTGTTTTCTTAACCTGCACGGTTTGAAGTATGTATATGAGGTGTCTCTACTGTTGGTTGTAATATTTGTGGAGTAAATCATTTCAGTAAGTCTTTGCTGAAGAGGCTTTTACAAACTCTTGACCAGAAACAACACTACCATGTACACTTTTCCAGGCTTGTCTTTAAAATTTAGCACAAACTGCTCATGTCTACATACCTAATAGTACGATTCCTGTTTTGAGTTTTTACAAGGTAAAGATAATGCCTATTTTCTAAAATGTGTACTCTGAAAACTTAAAATAATGTATTTGCAGTCCCTTAAAAGTCCCGTAAAGTGCTTCGAAATGTGCATTTTATTTGACGATTGATGTAATCTCAACTAAAACATAAAGAGAGAGTGGGACATAGAGTAGCTCCTTCCCTTTTTAAAATCAGCCAACAGCTCTGCCAGTGGGAGTGGTTGAGATCAAGCGCATCAAATGAAAAGCAAATGAGAAGTGTCTTGAAGGAGCTGGGACAAGTCAGATACTAGAGACATTGTAGCGTAAACGACCCCTGAATGTGCTCTTACCCATGTGATGAGCCCGGGTCTGAATGTACCAACCAGACGGTCCCTGAGTGCAATAACCCCCTGAAACAAAAAGAGCAAGCAGTAAACCTGACATGTTTGTGTTTGAGGACATCTATTTGTATGCACTTTGCACTTATTTGGTCAGGCTTTGGCACTATTTGACTATCATTTCCTCTGCAAAAAAACATTCATCATATCAGCTTCAGTGCCCTTATTTGCCATCATGACTACCCTGTGTGCTTTCCTGAGCAAGTAGCAAATGGGTGTGAACAAAGTACCAAGATAGTTCAACTCACCCAGATGGAGACCAGCGAAGAGGCGTAGAAAGACGTCAGAAGCATTGAGTTCCCGAACATCAGAAGAAAACAGACGGCTAAAGAGACCTTTGAGGAGCAGTCAGTGAATCAGAAACGCAACATGAGCAATATTGTGGCTCCATCAGTCAAGTCTAGAGGACTTTACATTACCATGTGTGTCACTAAAATGGACTGCATTTTTGCTGGACTCAGATATCCCAGGATATATGAAGCAAAAAGGGAGGCAACCTGTAAAGTGCACAAACATTCTTGTCATAGCACTCTTTACTGCAAACTCTTCTCTCTAAATGGCTGAAACGGAAAATGACATTGCACAAAATTGCTGACTTGTTACACAGTGTCCTAACTACAAGTCACGGCATTACACGATGCGATACAAGTATCTTTTCCATGTTAAAATGAGTTGTTTTTGTCCTAACCATCTGAGACTGTGATGAGCAAACTTTTTTATTTTAGAAACAGTTTATATTTTTGTGATGTTGTGGCAAAACAACAGCATAAACTATCACTCAATTATCACCTCAGGTACAGATTATGTGCTTTATTCAGTGTTAAATGCTACCAATGTGGAGTTTGAACACCTCAGATGGTTGGTATTTAAATGTTTCTGTTGTGACACGTCGCATTTGGTGCAGACAGCCAAATTGTTTGTGGCTGGAATCTTGTCACATCGCGTGTAGTTAGGACACGGTGTTAGGCAAAAACATGATTACAAATGGCTCTGATTCCAGAGATGAATTGTTTACATTTATATTAGGAAACACACTAAAAGTTCAAAATAAGATGTGACTGGATCACAGAAAAAGCAGGTTTCAGTAGATAGAGAAAAGAGGGCCTCGGACATAAGAATATGATTTACAATTATGTAATCCATTATCACTCACCTGAGTAAGCAAGACAAACTGAGCAAACTGCCAGGGCAGCATAAAGAAAACATTGGAGATCCCCAGAGCCATCATGGTATTCTTACTTGGGTTCTTTGTCCTTCCAAAATTAAAAATAAGCAACAAAAAGATCTTAATTGTACAGAACAAGCATATTACTTATAATCAGGTCGATATGATCAAATAAGCAGCAGAATATATAAAAAATATTGAGATATTCCAAATAGCATGTAACTAGAGCACGTAAGACGGAATATGAACTCTGATTGATTACACCAAACATTTGGAAGAAAGCAAGTTACCGAAGGATGTATGTCAGCAGAAGCATCTGAAGAACCAGAAAGGGGTAAGAGAAGCTCTCTCTCAAGGGTGGCGTCCACATGACCCGAGTACTCTGAGATTCAAGAGTTCAAGATCTCCTTAATTTAAGCCCTTTAATCAGGATTTAATCAGAAGACAGCACATGCTTAAGAAAGCAAAGCTCCTTTACCTCTCCATGGTTAAAGAAGAAACACAGAACTGTCACAGTGCCGCCCAATCGACTTCCACTGTAAGAAGAGCCAAAAACAACTGCATCAATTTGTAATCAAAGCACTTTTTCAGTATAAACTGAAGAACTCTCATCTGAGATCAGTATCTAGGCCATCAAGGCTCCATTACCTCAGATATGTTCCATAAATGAAGAATAGGCTCATCATAGCCCCATTTAACAGGAACACAAAAGTGACATAGAAGTATGCAGGATCTCCCAGACCTGTGAAAAAACACCCGTGTAAGTAAAATTTAGAACACTAGTCTGTCAGTCACACAGCGAAAAAAGAAACAGCACCTTCTGTCATCAACACTCTAAAAATAAACCCTCCCTCGTGATGAAAAGTAAAAGTTGCGACAAAAAAAGTCAGCAGTAAAGCAATGAAGAAAACATTTTTAAGACAGCAAGAAAATTAAAGGAGATTGCGCACTTTCATAGTGATATTTGCAATGTACTGTACTGCAAATCCAAAAAGGAGATATTTGGGCTTCTCAAATACCTTCACAACTCTCCACTGGATCCAGACCCTCTCCTCTGTTGATGGTCCAACAAAGCTTGGTGGGGAACCCAAAGAAGTTCATTGTGCTGCTGTATGCTCTGTACCAGCTGGCCAAGACCACCTGCCAAACAGGAGATAGATCAAACAAACACCGTCTTCACATCATGGCTCAATCCTTTAAGCTCAAGCAAACAGTGCAGGATAAAGAATTTCTTTGATATTCAGAAGATGCCAAACAGGACATCCTACCTCAGGGTACAAGTTGAACCTCTTTAGAGTGTTGATGACCAGCGGATATTCAGTGAGGCGGTCATTCATGATCATGTAAAGACCATCCATAAAAGACGGAGCCTCAATGATTGTCTTGAAATATGAGTAATACAGTCCCTAATAAGAGAAAAAAGGCATTGTGATCTAATCAGGCAAGATATCAGTAGCACTTTCTTTTACATGCGAATTGCACATAACAAGCTTAATAATTAATGCATGTTGATAATTAAGCATGTGGATAATTAATATTACTCAGTGTAAAGAAGGGAGCAAGCTGAAGGAAAGCGAGCGTGTTATTAAAATTACTCAGTACTTGAATGTCCAACTACACTGTAACAAGGATACAAAATAAAGTGCAACCAAGATGTTCATTCAAGCTGTGCATTTAACTGGGTCAAAGATGAGATGTCTTATGTTGGTGTCAGCATCAAATTATATACATACAAGTAATTTTATATCTATAAAAAAGTTATTTTACTGCAGGTAAAGTGTCTACTTTTATGTTTCAAATGACTTAAATAATAATCAAATAATAAAATGTCAAAACATAAGTGAAACAATGTTCAATATTCAGGACACATTCCAGTGTAGGGGAAAATGCACTATTAAGGTTTTGACGCTTGTAAACCACTTTAAATCTTAGACCTATACTTATGCATTAAAAATAAAGCAGAATTACCATCTCTGTTCGAAAAGCCATTTCCTTCTCCAAAGTCGACATGTGTGAAAAATGTCTGTCATTTTCAAAAAGATGTGAGAGATGATACCTGAAAGATACAAGGCAGTTGATTTACTCTCACAAGAAGAAAAGTATTAGCATACTTTAAAGACTTAAATCTACTTACCAATGAAAAAAACCTACTGTAACAGCTGTGAAGAGAAACACATCATGATGAGTGAATTGTATGCAGGTCAGTCAGATCGCTACGTGGCCACATTGGGGGACTTTTATCTGACCAACCAAAACACAATTGAAGAGGAACAAGCTGTACTTTTAAAGCAGATGTTATGATTCTGATCAATTATTTTCACACTTAAAACTGCAAGTAGTTGACACGAATAAATCTTAAGAACTGTCAGTACATGAATGGCTAATATCTGAAGTGAAATTATTTAATTTTGACTGGTTGCTAACTAACTTACAGTAAACATCCGAGCATTGCACAATAAGCAGTTTTAAACCTGTAATTTGTTATTGTTTATTAATTAAATCAGTTAATTAACTAAATTTATTAATTTAATCTGAAATCAGACAAATGAAATATGGGTTTTGCACAACTTTGTTTACAATCCGAGCTCCTATAATACTGAGAGCATGCTAGATGCTAACCAAATAACCGTTAGCTACCTAGCGGCTAAAGCAGAAATTCTTACCGAGAATCAACACTGTTATCCCTCTTACAAAAGCGGAGGGGCTCAAACCCAGTCTGTTTCTAATAAACCCAGCAAAGAGTCCGTTTTTACTCTGAAAAGCCGAGCCTTTCCCATCTTTCCCGCGCCTGCTTTTCCCCGACACAGATTGACTCCTGTCTTTCTCGCTGCTCTGCTCCTTGGCACTTGGTTTTCTCGTTTTTACTACCATGTTTTCATATTTCTATGTATCCGGACGGCAGCAGGGGCGCGGATGAGCGTTAAATCAGTAGTTTGGCTCTCGCAGACGCCTCTCATCTGTGGTTCTGCTCAGTTTCAGCGCTGATCTGTTGAATGAAGCGGGCATCGCATCGCCCCCGTCTGGACGCGCCACTCCACTGGCAGCGTCACTTACCATGGCAACCGCTTCAGGAACCTGCGGGTGAAGTGGGTAAACCTTTCTTTAGACACCCCAATCATAAAACTAACTGCAGCAGAATGTAAACATTTTAAAGATAAAACTATTCATACTGTGGAATTTGAAAAAATATGTATTTTTATTATATAGCATTATGTAAAGAGGGGCAGCACGGTGGCGCAGTGGGTAGCGATCACAGCTCTCGCCTGACAGCAAGAAGGTCGCTGGTTCGGCTGGGTCAGTTGGCTTTTCTGTTTGGAGTTTGCATGTTCTCCCCGTGTTGGTGTGGGTTTCCTCCGGGTGCTCCGGTTTCCCCCACAGTCCAAAGACATGCGCTATAGGTGAATTAGGTAGGCTAAATTGTCCTTAGTGTATGTGTGTGTGAATGGAAGTGTATGGGTGTTTCCCAGTTATGGGTTGCAGCTGGAAGGGCATCCGCTGCGTAAAACATATGCTGAATAATTCTGCTGTGGCGACCGCAGATTAATAAAGGGACTAAGCCGAAAAGAAAATTAATGAATGATGTAAAGATTTTTATATGAACTCATTTACGTTGTAAAATTTGTTTTTTAAATAGAATTATAATGCTAGGCTATTTATTTATTTATTTTTGTTTTACTTTTAAAATGTATAGTCCGTTATTATTGCTAAATATATAATTTCTATTGTTATATTTTCCTACTCCGTGTAGAATTGTAGCTAATGCTATATTATTTATTTATTGATTGTAAGGATCTATCCATCAATCCATCCGTCCGTCCGTCCGTCCGTCTCCATTTGTTTATTTTTCAATATCATATATAGTGAAAAAGTAATGTTAGGCTATGTGTAAAATATTGTCACATTTTATTTCAATTACATTAAATAATTTTTGCCACTCACTAAATGTAACTGTAATCTTTGTTGTTGCTGCTATTTGACCTTGTGATTCTTTAACACTTACACGTTTTTATGGGCAGAATAAAAGCAACCCAATCATTGGCCCTAAACTGCATATTAAATTGCTATGGTAAATAGCAACATTTAATTGGCTGAATATGAAATAGTAACACACACTTATAGGCTATATTCCTAATATAAAGTCTGTTCGGTTAAACAACGACGGTCGCGTTGGCTGTTTTCGACTCACAAAGAAGATTCGGCTCATAAGAGTCATTTGTTCAGGAATCGGAATACACTGCCTGGAGTCATATGTAAAAACGAAATCAATCGCTTGATGGCGCTGTAATACAGAATATCGCGCACTTTTATATAGTCGAATAGGTCTGTAGAGTTAAATTATGTTTTTTAAAATGTTGCTTTAAAATCATCTTAAACATTCAATCTTGTAAACGTATACAAACGATTAATTGGATTGAATATTCAAATGGAAAAAAATTGTAAGCTAAGCACATTGTTTTAGGGTAAAAGTATTGTTTGTGATGAATGTAGGCCTTAATAATTGTTTTGGATTATGAATGAATACCGTATTTGTAAAAACCTACTGTTGCACAACAATTTATGAATACTGGGACAATTAAAAGTCAAATGTCTGAATGTTGTCGCATATCAGGCTTAACATATGGGTCCGATAAAATATAGCATTGGTTTAATATTTGATTTATAATGGAACACGCTTACTTTTGTATTGTAGTGTTTTGTTTTGAAAGTTTTATGTGTCCAGTAAGTGTTGGGTTGACTGTGTGATTTTTGTGAGCTGGAGCTGCTGGAACTGAAGCAGCAGGAACTGTTTGGTTTGGATGAGACCTGGAGAACTGAGGCTGGACGAGTTTCTGGAGGTGACGTTACAAGTGTTTCTGTTCATCTCAAACAAGGCCAGAGCTCACTTCTCAACACGGTATCAACACTGTTTGTTTTCACTTTTATGCCCTGGGATGAGAAAGAAGCTTTCACTGGAAAACATGCATAAGGTCTTGACAGATACAATGGATTGTCTAGTTCCCATAGAAAAAGAAATAGAAATCTATAAAAATAATTTAAAAGGTTCCTAATTAGTATACTAGTATTTTAGTAAATTAAGTAACAACAACAACAACAATAATAATAATAATAATAATAATAATAATAATAATAATAATAATAAAAGTAAGATGATAAAGAATTATTATTTTTATTATTAAATAATATTACTAATGAATTATTATAACAATAATTAATCATTACGATTTAATGACAGTTTGTCTGATGCCTGCTTGGTCTTGTAATTAATTATTACAAAAAATATAAATTATTATATAGCATAACAACAATTGTAATGTAACAACTTAATAACAACCCTTACATATTGAATTATTATATTGAATTATTAAGGGCAGCACCGTGGCACAGTGGGTAGCATGATCGCCTCACAGCAAGAAGGTCGCTGGTTCAAGTCTCGGCTGGGTCAGTTGGCGTTTCTGTGTGGAGTTTGCATGTTCTCCCCGTGTTGGCGTGGGTTTCCTCCGGGTGCTCCGGTTTCCCTCACAAGTCCAAAGACATGCGGTACAGTTGAATTGGGTAGGCGAAATTGTCCGTAGTGTATGTGTGTGAATGAGTGTGTGTGGGTGTTTCCCAGTGATGGGTTGCAGCTGGAAGGGCATCCGCTGCATAAAACATATGCTGGATAAGTTGGTGGTTCATTCCGCTGTGGCGACCCTAGATTAATAAAGGGACTAAGCCGAAAAGAAAATGAATGAATGTATTATTAATTATTGTAACAAACAACACAAAAACAATGGTAGTCATTCTCATATAAAATATATTCTCTCTCTCTCTCTACATATATATTTATATGTATATAGAGAGAGAGAGAGACAATATTTTAGGAAATATTTTATGTATATACATATATATATATATATATATATATATATATATAACATATATTTCCTAAAATATTGTTTTCAGCCTTCAACTGTATATAGTAAATAAAATAATTATCTTTTTATTATCTCAATAATATTCTGCATCTCTTTGTCTTAACTTCTTTACTTCTTTATCTTATGTCCCGCTGGAATGATGATCAGATCAATCTAGTTTAATCACATAATAATGCATGAGCTGGTACAGATAGTCCTGCATCATCCATCATGCAGAAACACTGTCCACAATGACTGTCTCAGGTGCCAAAGCATGAATTGTTTTCCTCCACTGCTGTACTGATCTCATGAGTGAATCACTGGTGCTAGACATAAACCTAAACACAATAACCCGCCTATCTCCAACGTTATGGTTAGGGCTGCCACTGAAAATGTCTGTGGTGTTAGCACAGCTTGTGGCCACACTGAGGGAATTTGTTTTTTCAGCAAACAGAGCTGCGATCTGGCCTGTTTGGATGTGCTGTTCGCTGATGACGCCTCATGTCCAGCCGCCAGAGCATTCGGAGAATCACGAAAGACAAAACAGATGCTGCTGCTGCGTCATCCTTTAAAGACATGCTGTTTTGTCCAAAGCCACAGTTAAAGCCACATCCAAAAATGCCAAAATGTTGTTCATTTACTGCAGGTCATCCAAGGCGACATGTCTTCATCAGTAGAACATTAATGAGGATTTTTAGCTGACACTGTGGTCCTTGGTGATTTATAAGATGAAAGACACTTTGAGAGTCATATACAGGCAAAATAAAAGTTATAGATATGGCTCCTGGTGATACAATAGTAATGTTTTTTATCCAAAGATGCTAATTAAACTTGCAGTTGTGCTCAAAAGTTTACAAAAGAATATGTTAAAATGTGAACAAAATAAAGGAGATCATACAAAATGCATGTTAATACTTTTATAATCTGAAGATCAACACTCAAAAAATGATTACTGCTGCTTGTTCAGACTACCTGTTTAAAATGAGCTGAAACAACACAATTCTTGTAATTTCTTTGGCCAGTTTATTTGTTTTATGTTCAGTCCACTTAAATTCGTAAACCATTAAGTTAACTTAAGTGTTTTGTGTTGGGACAACATGATAGAATTGTATTGGTCCAACTATCTGGTTAGGGGATTTGTAGTTCCCAGCATGCTTTGCGTGAGATTAAACTAAGAAAGGGAAATGTTGACAATAAAAGTAATCTTCGGTGTTTAAAGTTAATAGAAAGACTTGTTAGGGTTCAATCTTCACTTTAGTTTGTAGATTTAGAAAATTTTCATGTAATGCTTTGAGTTTTGAGATTACCACCTTGCAGAAGCACCTATGCTTTGTGTGTTGGCAGCTTAATTAGCAAAAATGCAGTTTGCAGTCAGGAATAACTGTCCTAAACTGTCCTATTAGTTCTGAGATCAGTCTCAATCAACTGTATATGTAACTCATGAAATATGCTTAACATAGCTCATTTAGTTCACACGTACACATACATAACAGACATACACACATACACATACATAACAGACATAACAGACATACACACATAACAGAGTTTAAGTTAAATAGAATATAAATCATAAATGTGTATGATGTCATTAGAATGGCACAATGTCCCTAGCTTTAAATTGCTTATTTATCTATATTTGAACATTACTTAAATTGGGGATAATGCCAGTACATAAGTAAGCAAAATATATATATTTTAATACATTCATTCAGGGGTATGAATAATTTCTGGCTTGACTGTACTATATAAACACTGTTCTGTTTGTGTTGTTTTTGATATTTTGATAAAAATACAATCTTTTGTGCCTTTAAGTCTCTGTACACAAACATTCATGCCCTGAAATGATGATAACAGCCCGTATGAGTTCAGTCGGATCATAAAATATCCTATTATCAAAAGTGTATTCAGCAGAGCCACCCACTGACCACATGCATGACAGACCTGGCAGGCTGAAGTGTGAAGCAGGGATCAGTGTTTATGTAAAGGGTTTTCTGTGGCCTGAAGGTTCCCCAAAACTCTGCAAAAATATCTCCCAGATGGGCTAAAGACGTGCCAGTATAATCATGGGACAGTGAAAACTGGCATCGAGCTCTCTCTCTCTCTCTCTTGCTTGCTCGCTCACTGCATGCACTAAGAGTGTGAGTGTCAAAAGAGCTTAATGCATGAGTACGGTTAAATTCAAGTCATAAAAACTATGAAAAACAAACAGAATTTTGTAAATTACATAGCGACGTTCTATATATACATGTTTATATACAGCTATAAGACCTGAAAATACTCTGGATTTACTGGATTTAATAGGTATTAGATTGAGTACAACGTGGATATTTGTTTTAATTCTATAAATATTTGATATTTGATAAATATATGTATTATTTTTTTACATTTCACATAAGAATTTTTGTCATTTTGATCGTTTTGTCCCCAGAAAAAAATTATAATTTGTCAAAATAACAAATATTTTCATTTGCTCTTACTGAAAATCAGGGTTGTTTCATCAAATATGGATTCCTTAAAAATCATATTATAAACATCTATAATGGGCCTCACAGTGGCGCAGTGGGTAGCACGATCGCCTCACAGCAAGAAGGTCGCTGGTTCGAGCCTCGGCTGGGTCAGTTGGCATTTCTGTGAGGAGTTTGCATGTTCTCCCTGTGTTGGCGTTGGTTTCCTCCGGGTGCTCCAGTTTCCCCCACAAGCCCAAAGACTTGTGGTATAGGTGAATTGGGTAAGCTAAAACTGTCCCTAGTGTATGTCTGTGAATGAGTGTGTGTGGATGTTTCCCGGTGATGGGTTGCAGTTGGAAGGGCATCATGCTGCATAAGTTGGCGGTTCATTCCGCTGTGGCGACCTCAGATTAATAAAGGGACTTAGCCGAAATGAAAATGAAATGCAAACATCTATAATCGTATAAACGTCTATAAAATGTATATAAACGTCAGAAACACGGCACCGTTATTATACAACAAACATATTCTAAATAAATGCTTTTTTTACTTTTTAAACAAGACGAAACGTCATCAGCACTTTAACACCATAAAACAAAAATGTGTCTCTTCATTTTTTCAATAGCTGTACATAAATTGTATGTTTGGAGTCTTTAATATTTTAAAGAAATATTGTTTTTCTATTTTCTATGTAGTTTTTAGGATCTTGAGCTTAGCTGACAGGAGAAGCACCCGGTGTGGTCTTCTGCTGCTGTAACCCATCCGCCTCAAGATTCGACGTGCTGTACGTTCAGAGATGCTCTTCTGCATTTTTGAGTTACTGTTGCCTTTATTAGCTGGCCATTCTCCTCTGACCTCTGGCATCAACAAGGCATTTGCACCCACAGAACTGCTGCTCACTGGATATTTTCTTTTTTAGACCATTCTCTGTAAACCCTAGAGATGGTTGTGCGTGAAAATCCCAGTAGATCAGCAGTTTCTGAAATACTCAGACCAGCCCGTCTGGCACCAACAACCATGCCACGTTCAAAATCACTTAAATCAACTTTCTTCTCTATTCTGATGCTCGGTTTGAACTGCAGCAGATCGTCTTGACCATGTCTACATGCCTAAATGCACTGAGTTGCTGCCATGTGATTGGCTAATTAGAATTTTGCGTTAACGAGCAGTTGGACAGGTGTACCTAATAAAGTGGCCGGTGAGTGTATATACTACATTATTATGTAGCCCATATACTTCCAATCAGTTATCTCTGTGTTTAATTTCAGTGAGACGTTTAAGGATATTTTTGGTGTTTATTCTAACTAGTGTTAATTGGGGAAATGATACTGCAGTTGTGTTTTCTCTGTAACATGTTTGTGGTGTGTGCGTGTGTGTGTGTGTGTGTGTGTGTGTGTGTGTGTGTGTGTGTGTGTG
>CAIGQW010055978.1:6619269-6650865 GCA_903798125.1 Danio choprae | reverse complement strand
ATAAATAAATAAATAAATAAATAAATAAATAAATAAATAAATAAATAGTGTTTTGTTGTATGGATGTAAAAACAAATGCAAAAAACAGCCTTAAATACATACTGTGAATTAAAATAAAATTTGGGGGAAAAAGTCAACGAGTATAGAAATATATATGTAATTTTGGAAGTTTATCTATATATCAAATATGAATAAATAGACACTTCAATGAATGAATAAACAATTCAAAAAAATCAAAGAACAAACAAACAAATATTTGTGAGATATTTTCTATGAATACTTCAGCTTTCTCGTCGCCAATACTTCTTCTGTGCAGAAATGAATTAAAAAATCCCTCTTCCACTATCAGATAGACTACAAAATACAGACTTCCACGGCCACAAACCCAACCCTCCGTCTCTCTTGTCACTCCAGCTCAGTGTTTTACCATTTAAGACCAAAACAAAGCTGCCAGTCGACCTCCAACTCATGCAAGAAATCTAATAATGAACTCTTGTTTTTAGGCACGCCGCTAGCCTTTTATTAGATGATGCCACAGTATAACTCGCACCGGAAAATAACCAAACAGGACACAAAAACAGAGACCGATCTGGTGTTTCAACAAGAGGAGACAGGTGGCGTTTCTGCCACAATCACAGGACCGTCCCATAGAGGAATATTACTACTGGCGCGAAGGTAGAAGGAAAAAAAACACAGAGAAACATTTCACCGCTTGCAGAGTGGAAAGTCTGTTCAGGAGGGGGACCATAATCACATTACCCCAGAAAACTTTTACTTATGGCTAATGCAATTCGTTTAAAATTGAACCACGGGGCGCATAAGTACATTTGCATTGATCCAGATATGTATAGAGCCAAAGTCAGTCTATCTATTTTGTGAGGGAATTAAAGCGGCCGAGCACATAGAGCCAGACTGTATAATCCTATGTTAGGAGATCAATATGAGCTGGGCCTTTTTTATTTGCTAAAACGAGCGTGTGTGTGTGTGTGTTTTGCCAGCGAATTCTTCTGTGTGTGCGAATTGGCCTTGTCCCATGCTTACCTGCGTGCTGGGTGGCGGCCCGGCTCTTTCGTGGCTCTTTGGGGTTTTGCGCGCCTGTTAACGCCATACAAATAAGCAGCGCGGCCCTGCGTTTATTTAGTCTGACACTTGTGACATCCATCGTCTATAAAAGCCCCTGTGACGGCTGCTTTGTAAGAGGAAACACGGAATTGTGGGATAGAAGAAGTCTGTTAAATTAAAACAGCACATTTAAAAGAGGAAATGGAAAAAAGCTGTTTGGATTGATGATATTTAATTAAAGGAAAAACAGCTGGAATATCTTAATAATATTAGTTTTATATGGCAACATGCCCATATTTTTGTATGCTTTTTTTATTTAAGTGATTTTAAATACATGTATGCTTTTATTAAATCCAAACAAAATGTCAAATATAATGTTTAATAAAAATGATTCAGAGTAATTGTTCAAGATGCGCTAACACTGACATAAGTTAGTGCGGTGGCGCAGTGGGTAGCACAATCGCCTCACAGCAAGAAGGTCGCTGGTTCGAGCCTCGGCTGGGTCAGTTGGCATTTCTGTGTGGAGTTTGCATGTTCTCCCCGTGTTGGCGTGGGTTTCCTCCGCATGCTCCGGTTTCCCCCACAAGTCCAAAGGTATAGGTGAATTGGGTAAGCTAAATTGTCCGTAGTGTATGGGTGTGTATGGATGTTTCCCAGAGATGGGTTGCAGCTGGAAGGGCATCCGCTGCGTAAAACATATGCTGGATAAGTTGGCGGTTCATTCCGCTGTGGCGACCCCAGATTAATAAAGGGACTAAGCCGAAATGAAAATGAATGAATGAATGAATGTATGTGTGTGAATGAGGGTGCATGGATGTTTCCCAGTGATGGGTTGCGGCTGGAAGGGCATCCGCTGCGTAAAACATATGCTGGATAATTTGGCGGTTCGTTCCGCTGTGGCGACCCCAGATTAGTAAAGGGACTAAGCCGAAAAGAAAATGAATGAATGAATGAATGAATTTCTAGTAGTTCTACTTTAATCACCAAAAATTACATTAAATAAAAATTTTAATGAATAAAAATATATAAATTGTTATATATTTGTAAAATAAATTATATAAATTATATTTAACCCTTCATCTTGTCTAAAAGCAAATCAATTAAGTTAACTTAATGGTTTTTACAATTTTAAGCTGATTGAACATAAAACATTTAAGTTGTCTCTAAAAAATCCTAAAGAACTGTGTTGTTTCAGCTCATTTTCAATAAGTAGTTTGAACAAGCGGCAAAAGTATTTTTTGAGAGTACATTGAAAAACCTAAAACCGATGTGAACATTTTACATTTTTTTAAATGTTTTTAAATAAATAAATGCCTTTCAAAATACATTTCGGAACTTAACATACAATGCCAAAATAACAATAACAAACTGTAACAGTAGTTTGAGCTCAAAATTTCAGTGCAACAATCACTGACACTCACTCTGGTCCATTTTAAAGTCAATTTATTCATTCATTCATTTTCCTTTGGCTTAGTCCGTTATTTATCAGGGGTCACCACAGCGAAATGAATCACCAACTATTCCAGCATTTGTTTTACCCGGCGAATGCCCTTCCAGGCACAACCCAGTGCTGGGAAACACCCATACACACTCACATACACACTAATTCACTTATACTGAATGTCTTTGGACTGTGGGGGAAACCGGAGCACCCGGAGGAAACCCACACTAACATGGGGAGAACATGCAAACTCCACACAGAAATGACAACTAGCCCAGCCGGGACTCGAACCAGCGACCTTCTTGCTGTGAGGCGACAGTGCTAACCACCGAGCCCCCTATTTATATATTAGGTTAGTTAATAAGAGCAGTGTGAGTAAACCTCCCTCCTCCAGCATCAAGAAGTGCACTAGAAGCATTACAAATGCAAAGTGGTGCAATTTAACAAATCTGTAAATGTCCCACACGCATCCAAACACCTTCACACCTCTCCAGGGTCATCCAATACTCCTCACCTCCACACTATCACTAACGTCTTGCTAGGATGAAAACGGCACTGACTGGCAGGTGAATCTGATGACTAAGAAAGCCAACTATGAGATTAGTCTCCAGCTCTCCTTCTCTAAGTGCTACTCGCTACAAATGGGACCTTAAGAAGATAATAACCTTACAATTGCTTTTATAGGGATTGAGTTATTCTATTACAAGCCCATGGCAGAATTGCACCTTTATCCTTATGACTGCGGCACATCTGGGATCAAAGCCATCCGCCGGTTAAAGTGATGTTGTAAAACGGATGATAAATGATGATAAACGTTAAAGTCCGCATGAGACGGAAATCACAACAGCCTTTTATTTGTGGCTTTTATCCAAGCCAAAAATAGATTTGCAAACAAGAAAATATCTATGACATCTCACGACAATTCCTACATTTTTTATTTAGTGGCTAATTGGTATGATCTATGATTTCTAGTACAATTTGCTAAACCCCCAATGACGGCTGGCTTTAGGGGTGGGGTTTTAGTGGTCATACCTCCTTTTAAAAATCATACGATTCATTTGCAATCATACAATTAGCCTTTTCTGACAATACATAAAATAGTTATGTTTCCTCATGAGATCGGGCTGGGAAAAAATATAGGACGAGATCTGAAATTGTCCTTTGGGAGTTCACTGGATATTGGGTTGCTATTGGTGGATCTCATGTGATTGTGCGATTGACAGGAAGCTCTGCCCTCACACAAGTAAACATCATCAGAGAATAGTAGAGATGCCAACGCAACAGGGAAGCATCATTTTGTGCAACATTGCATGTGTCTATTGTGTGAATAAACATTGAATTTCAGGTACTGTTTATGCATTAAATGTGCGTTTAGTCAGCTATTTTTAAAGGCTAAATTGTTTTCATGGGATAATTATAAAACACTTTCTCAAAGCACTTTACATACAAATCAAGACAACACACATTAAACATACAACAATGATAAAAGATAACAGAAAAATGTTTCAAGTGAAAATTTTAAAATGGCAAGAGACTTGTTTATGGGATAAACTGTAAGTGGCCGTTCACACAGAACATGTTTTTCCATGCCAATGCACTACTTTTCCATTGTTTTTCTATGCAAACTAACACTTCATGGACATGCATGATCAAAAAGAATTAAAAAGAAGTTCAACTTTTACACACAGTGCCACTCATCAATGTCAGTTCCAAAGCAGTGGACCAATCAGAAGAACTCAGAGGCAGGGAAATCCTTTCAAGTTTCTGTTTATTGTAGCTATTTGGCATGATGGTTTTATTTGACAGAAGCATGGTGTCAAATAAACAAAACAAAACAAAACAAAACATGGCTTTAAAATGTCCTTGCTTAGTTTTTTTTTTTTTTCAAATTGAAAATCATTTTTAAAAATATTTTAACTTTATTCTGCACCATTGTTCTTATTAAAGTTCAAGTTCTTATTAAAACTTTCTGTTGACTTCCTAGCTCTATGAAGCCCCTCCCTCAGAAACATGCGACGGGTTCTGATTGGTCAGCTGTCCCAGTTTGTTCTGATTGGCTGACTGCCTAGTGCATGTTGAAGAAAATGTCATGCGTTAGGCTGCCGTTTATGTAAATTTTAGGGACAAAAAAAAAAATCTCCGTTTACACTGAACTCCATAAGCTATTTAAATAAAAGTAAAATTACTTGAAAAATGCTGAAAAATACATTAGAGTAACTGATATTTATTTTAAAAAATAAAGTGTTCTGACATGTATAATAAAATTTACTCTAAATAATGTATTTCAGATTTTTAAAAAATGTGTACAGCGCCCTCTAGTGGATCTGTCATCTGAAACATGCAATGAAACATACCCAGAGCAATGTATTTTGCTCATTCATTTTCCTTCCGCTTAGTCTCTGGTTTATCAGGGGTCGCCACAGCAGAATGAACCGCCAACTATTCCAGCATATGTTTTACGCAGCGGATGCCCTTCCTGCCGCAACCCAGCACTGGGAAACACCTATGCACTCGCATTCACACACAATCATACACTACAGCCAATTTAGTTTATCCAATTCACTTATAGCGCATGTCTTTGGACTGGTGGGGAAACTGGAGCACCCGGAGGAAACCCACGCCAAGACAGGGAGAACGTATTTTTCAATGAGTCTGTGTATCTATGCTCATTCAATATTTTCCCCATCTGATAAAAATTCAGCCGTGGAATAATCTCCCTATTCACACACATAATTCCTGCAGGTTTTGCCCTCACAGGGTTTAGCGAAGGCCCATGTGGCGAGTGTTTCCACCAAAGACACTAATAGTATTTCACAGAATCAGCAAAGTGGATGGTAAAAGTGTAAAGGGTCTAATGGCTGATCTCCTTCCAGTGGCCCTCCTCTTAACACATAATCCCTTTTGTCATCATCTAATGGAATAAAAGTGGCATGGCCTTTCCCAAACGCCCTCTTCCCAGTTTTAAAAACATTACTCGGCAAGGACCAATGCGACCATTTCCCATAACGCTACACTGAAAGAAGGACCTGAGCCAAAACTAGAAACCTGAATATCAAAGACAATAATACAAATACAAAAGTAAAGGGTTTTTTACTGGTTTACCATTAAGAACCATCAGGAGAATCTTTGCATTAAACCAAAAGAGTCTTGTAAGGGATAAATAGTTCTTAAAGGGATAGTTCACCCAAAAATAAACATTCAGTCATTATTTACAGTACTATTTAAATATTTTGAAGAATGTTGGAAAGCAGGGCTCAGTGGTTAGCACTGTCGCCTCACAGCACGAAGGTCACTGGTTCGAGTTGTGGCTGGGCCAGTTGGCATTTCTGTGTGGAGTTTGCATGTTCTCCCCGTGTTCGCGTGGGTTTCCTCCAGGTGCTCCGGTTTCCCCCACAGTCCTAAAACATACGCTATAGGTGAATTGGGTAAACTAAATTGTCCATAGTGTATGAGTGTGTGTGTGACTGAGTGTGTATGGGTGTTTCCCAGTACTGGGTTGAGGCTGGAAGGGCATCCGCTGCTTAAAACTGGAATAGTTGGCGGTTCATTCCGCTGTAGCGACCTCTGAATTAGAGACTAAGCCGAAGGAAAATTAATGAATGAATGTTGGAAAGCAGCAGCCACTGACTTTTGTTCCTATTATAGAAGTCAATGGCTGCTGGTTTCCAGCATTCCTCAGAATATTTGATTTTTTATTCATCAGAAGAAAGAAAGTCACAAAAGATTAGAACCACTTGAGTGTGAGTAAATGAGGAGGATATTTAAATTTGGGGTGAACTATCACTTTATTGAACTGCTCTTCAAAATACAAATAAATATGGTTCTTTTAAGAACTATTTTAAGAAAGAAACTGAAAATGGTTGTTCTGTTAAACCTCCCTTCTGTAATCCTAATTTTTAGAGTGTGGGTTAAAAAGCAACCACAGCTACCAAGAACACCCTAAACAGCAGCATAGAATTAGCAAATAAAGTAAATAAGTAAATAAAGTAAGTAAATAAATAGAAATGAAACCATATATAAAAATGAAAGAAATAAAATAAAATAAATAAAATGAAACAAAATAAGAAAAAATACACAAATTAATTACATCAATTAAATACATAAATTAACACAATCAATACAGCTGTGTGAACTACTTTTTAACTAAACAGAACTTATATTTTAATTAGCAGGCAATTTTATTTACAAAATTATTAACAAATAAGGAATGTAAAAAAAAAAAAACATGCATTAACTACTCAAGATACCTTAGCAACCACAAAAATAAGAAATTATATATATATTTAAATTAGCTGCATGTAAGAAATTCTATGAAATGGAATTCTGTATTCAAATGAATCCTATTAAAATAAAAGTCATAGTATTTGAACACAAGCAGTCATATTTGCAGAGGAAGGACGATGAGAGATGTGCATTCAGATGTCATGCTCTCCAGAACATGAGTCTGTCTGATTATGCTGCTGTCTATGAAAGAGGGATTAATGGAGGCCTTATCGAACGATTCGACTTAACACCTCTCAGTCCTGCGGGTCCTGCTCAGGCATTAGTCATATCTGAATACAGTTACCCTTTATACTGCTAATCCTTTTAGCATCTCATCAATAGCCTTCCGCTGTGAGATGCGAAAGCCTGGGTTGTTAAAAGTCCCCGGGACAAGACAGGTGAAAGGGGGGTCAGTAACTTTAGGAGCACCATTTTGGGGTAAATTACCCTGGTGCAAAAAAAGAGAGCAAAACAAATAAACAGAAGGCTGGAAATGAGCTGTCGTGAGCAGAAATGATTTTCTGGCATGGTGACGGACATCTTCTCGACCACCCTGAAAAAGCCCATAATCCACAATTCTCAATGCTTGTTTCGGGCTGTCTTCACAATGCCAGGATGCTGAGCTGTTTCGAGAGAAAACAGAACATGAATCATCATGTTTGGGGGGTTCGGTCGAGCTGGAGGGTGGCGGGACAAACTGGTGACCAGAGATGTGCTATTTTAAGCCTGCCACCAGTGGGTAAAGGAAGAAGCGGCTGTATTTCATTTCAAATGTGCTACTGGTGTCTTATTCAGGAAGAACTGGAGGAAATTAGTCTGGCAGGAAGACACGGAGGTCCGACTCGCTTTCACACAATAATGGCCGACAGAAAGATAGCATATCATTCATTCATTCATTCATTCATTTTCATTTCGGCTTAGTCCCTTTATTAATCTGGGGTCGCCACAGCGGAATGAACCGCCAACTTATCCAGCATATGTTTTACGCAGCGGATGCCCTTCCAGCCGCAACCCATCTCTGGGAAACATCCATACACACCCATTCATTCTCACTCATACACTACGGACAATTTAATCTACCCAATTCACCTGTACCGCATGTCTTTGGACTTGTGGGGGAAACCGGAGCACCCGGAGGAAACCCACGCCAACACAGGGAGAACATGCAAACTCCACACAGAAACGCCAACTGACCCAGCCGAGGCTCGAACCAGCGACTTCTTGCTGTGAGGCGAACGTGCTACCCACTGCGCCACTGTGAGGCCCGATAGCATATCAGTCGATGGGTTTTCATTCAAAGTTCTAACATTATACTTTTACGCAAAAACATGTGCGAATAAAGCAGTTTCCATCTCATGTGTTTAAGTGTCATTTCCTGAGAAACTACCATGATTTCATTCATTCATTCTCTTTTCAGCTTAGTCCCTTTATTAATCAGGGGTCGCCACAGCGGAACGAACCGCCAACTTATCCAGCATATGTTATTTCGCAGTGGATACCCTTCCAGCTGCAACCCAGCACTGGGAAACACCCATACACTCCTGCATTTACACACATACACTATGGCCAATTTATCTTATTCAATTCACCTACAGCGCATGTCTTTGGACTGTGGGGGAAACCGGAGCACCCGGAGGAAACCCATGCGAACACGGGGAGAACATGCAAACTCCACACAGAAATACCAACTGACGGGGCTCGAATCAGCGACCTTCTTGCTGTGAGGCGACAGCGCTACCCACTGCGCCACCGTGTCACCTATACTACCATGATTTCAATAATTAAAATTGAGTTAAGCAGGGTATCACAATATGGATATGTCCAGTATGTATTTGTTACTTTGTTTATATATATATATATACACACACATATTTTTTGTTGTTTAATTTTCTATATACATATATGTTGTGCTTTTTGAGAAATATGTTGTATAATACTTATCCTCTTTATTAACTCTTTTTTTTCTCTCTCTCTCATTATTGAATTAATGACCATTGAGTTGATTTTGTGTTCAATATATTATTTGTTGTACTGCTTATATATTCTATTGAGTCATGTGACCATAGTGTTTAATCAAAAACTCCAGACACACTTGAACTCTGTTACCCTGAAACAGTGTTTGCTGAAACGCGTAGGGTGCAGTTCGAATGGAATAGCCATGTTAATAAAGGCTTTTTAAATAATTTGTCCCTTTTTTTTTTGAGTGCCTTGGACTTATAATTTTGCTGTTTATCTTTATGTATCCCTTACCCAAAGAACACTGACACATTAATTACCCCTGAAGCACTTTTTGTTTGATTATGGATATTAGTCTATTGAACAGCAGTACTAGCTAGTTTTTTTACTGAACATAGACTGGATCCATTTAACATTCAACTTTCTAACAATCTAACAGACATACAGTACAAGCTAAGATAATAAAAAAACACTACTATAACAATCTTCAAAGGTGATTTTTGCTATTCAGTATTACTTTTAATGACATTTACTTTCATCTGACAATAATAGAACATATTTATTTAATAATCGTAACATATAAAGATGTTGCCATATCCACATTGTTATTTCTGCTGCAGCATTATTTAAGGTGCAGTCGGTTTCTTTTATTGTCCAAGACGTTTTAGCGCAAACTGATCAATGATTCACACCAGTTGCATTCCTGATGCACATATTAGACTCTGTCCCATTTAAAGTAATATTTTCTATAAGATATTTGTTTAAATACATTAGATTAGTCAGCACCAAAGCCAAAACTGGAACTAATCTAACAAAAAATTAAGACCAGAGTCAAAAACTCTAAAATATTCAATAAAATGCTAATAAAATCAAAGGAAAATCAAAAATATCACATGTAGTTGAAATTTTGTAGTTTTAATTTTGTTTTTGCATTATCTTTCTAATCCTAAAGATGTTAGGTGACCAAACACTTATTATAATTGATGTAATTTCTTATTGTTTAAACATGCTTCAACATTGCTTAACATGTTCTAGTAAAGTCCAGATTTCAGAGTTGACTAAGCCGAAAAGAAAATGAATAAATGCACCAAAAATGATTGGCTTTCAATGATGATATTGACAACATTTTTAAAAGGGGGTGTACTCAGTGTTTTTTAGCAAACATCATTTTGATCCGAGTAAAACATTTGTTTACTGAAAAGACCTGCAACTTATGGTCTTCCATGTAATTAATAAATCACAGATATTTCACAGCCTTTTTCTTATTATTGCAGATATGTCAATAGCTTTAAATGGCCAATATTGACCAATTAAATTTCATCAGCCAATAAATGAAAAGATCATTTGAATCAGAGTTGTTGACTCATGGACAGATGTCAGTCCAATTCACAAACTAATTCCAGTGCAATTTGGGAACTGATTTAACAGGTTAACTGATCAAATGAACCAATTTCCTGAATTAACACCAGTATCTCATCTCTGATTTACCCCCTTCAAAATAACTTTTTACTCAGCTTCATTTAGGAGATGTACTGGTGTAAAACGTACCACATTGTGTTTTAGAATTTAGTAAAGTAAAAGTAAAGGTTTCCTAAAATAAAAGTACAGATACATAAAACATACATAAGTAGAGTAGTCAAGTGAAACACTTTCTTACTGTCCACCACTGATATAAAGTGAACTAAACGGGTTTCATTTGGAACCAAAGTACAACTTTGAACAACTACATTTCAATTTTTACTCTCCTTATCCAGTTATCGAGAACTTGATTTATCAGTAAATTAAAATGAAACTAAATAAGTTCACATACTGACCAGCATTATGATGGCAACAGAACTCATCAAAATTAGTTTGCAACCTTAATAAAATCCATACATAAACTGTTAGAACTAGGCCTGTCACGATATCTATTTTTTGATGTACGATATATTGCACCAAAATATATTGCGATGAACGATATTATTGTCAATTTAAGACCATTTTATGACACTCATAATATAATGCCAGAATGACAATATATCATCACAATGCGAGTACACTCTTCCAAAGAACACATCATATGTTATTCCTAAGAATGTTTAATTTAATTATAGTCATTTTAACAATCTTAATAATTAGGCATTGAAATCAGAATGTGAAAGCGCATATCTTTAAAAAATAATAACAAATGTTAACAAAAAGGTGCAAGGTAAAAAAGTAAGAAAGGCTGTGATACAGTCTCTGCTACCAGATCTGTTTTCAGTTGTCAGACACCCACATGAAAATATACTATAGTCATTTATAATAAATACTATAGTTTTTTAACCATACTGACACTGACACCTCCAATAGAGATAGAGATGTTGCACAATCAGCTAACATGTTGCTATAGGTTTTTATGTATGGGCGATATATATTGCATCACCAAAAACGATTGAGATCATGTCTATGTGTTGTGCGATAAGTCGATATATTGATTATAGTGACAGGCCTAGTTATAACAGATCATCTGAAACATTTTATAGAGAGAGAACTCTCTACATGAAAAAGGCAATGCTGAAAATAACACAAATTGACCAAACTCATGTCAGAGAACGTAAGTTGCGACAGTAAATATCCCAGATCTATACAGTAAGTGGGGATTACTGAAAGCTAGCTTTCAGTATTTTGCAGCTTATCAAAAAGAGCCCTTCTCTGCCAGCTACTTTAAGAACCCTTATAACAAAGAGGTCAGACCTGGAGAATTTCAGGCAAGTTCACACAAACAGACGCCCTGAAAGACTCACGCACACACGAGCCGCAGTCTCCATCCCACTGCCTCCGCTGTTCCCTTAAATAAACACGCTTTCCTTATCATAAATTAATATTTACTTCATGATCGGAGATACATGCACATGCAGTGGCCTCTGAGATATTTGTACACATAAGGCACACTTACACTAAAGTTCAAAAATTTTAAATAATCGTCATAAATGGTCAGTTTTTAAATATTATTACAAGTTAATCAGTATTTTAAATTGATATATTATATAATATTTTTTATATTTGTAGTATTTATATACCCTGGGCACTCTCTGCTTGAACAGTTACCTTCAGGAAGAAGGTACAGATTAATTCATGCAAGGACAAACAGATTTAAACACAGTTTTTATCCAACTGCAATAACCATTCTTAAAGCTGCTAAAAAGAATAGACTCAACGCAATATGTAGGTAATGTTTTTAAGTGTGTGTGTGTCTGAGCGCATGTATGACCATACTTCCATCTTAGATATATGTATTCCTTTATTATGTATTTTAGTAATTCATTCATTTTCCTTCGGCTTAGTTATTTATCAGGGGTTGCCACAGTGGAATGAACCACCAACTATTCCAGCATATATTTTACGCAGTGGATACCCTTTCAGGTGTTTCCCAGTACTGGGAAACACCCAAACACTCTCACATTAACACTCATACACTACGGCCAATTTAGTTCACCCAATTCACCTATACCGCATGTCTTTGGACTGTGAGGGAAACCGGAGAACCCGGAGAAAACCCAGGCCAACACAGGGAAAGCATGCAAACTCCACACAGTAATGTCAACTGGCCCAGCCTGGACTCAAACCAGCGACCTTCGTGCTGCCAGGCGACAGACAAAATTTTTACAGACGAAATGATTGTTGCACTGACTGGAGGGCACTTTCACATTTCGTTGTACTTGTGACAATGATAATAAAGATATTTTTTATTCTGTTTTAAAATAATATATGGATATTTTCATTTTAATATGTTTTTTAAGATTACAATCTACATTGTCATACGATCAAATCATTCTAATTTTCACAATTCACAAATAGATTCTCATTTGATAAGATTTAATAATATATTCAGATTATTATATTTTGATTATTGTATATTAATAATATTACAACAACTTTTTTGTGCAGCTTAATATTTTTGTGAAAACCAGGATATGTTTTTTTTTGTTTTCATTGATTAATAGAAATATACTTCATATTTCATTTCGGCTTAGTCCCTTTATTAATCTGGGGTCGCCACAGTGGAATGAACCGCCAACTTATCCAGCATATGTTTTACGCAGCGGATGCTCTTCCAGCTGCAACCCATCACTGGGAAACATCCATACACACTCATTCACACACATACACTACGGAAACCAGAGCACCCAGAGGAAACTCCACACAGAAATGCCAACTGACCCAGCCGAGGCTCGAACCAGCGACCTTCTTGCTGTGAGGCGATTGTGCTACCCACTGCGCCACCCTTACTTCATATTTCACTGTCACTTTTGATTAATTAGTTATAAAATAAATAAAATAAAGTTATTATTATTATTATTCTGTATTCTTACTGACCCCACACTTTTTAAAAACTTTTTATAGGGAATAAATATCATTGCATTTGGTAACAAAACAAGTGCTCTCAGCTTATCAGGGCCATCAGAAACCTCATAAAACAGCTTGATGGGCAGTTTTCCTGCCAATGTTGATGTGTTTCCTGTGAAAACAGGAAGCTGTGTTGGGACATTTCATAGAGCTTGTCCCTTTTTCTAAATAGTCTGTTGACTGTAATTGACACTGCAATCAATAGCAATTAGTGTTAGGGGGAGGGACATTCTCCAGATAAGAGCATTTAATTGAACAGAATAAATGTAATAAATAAATAAAAAAACAGCAAATAAATGATAAATATAGGAATAAATACATACACAAAATTAACCAAACAAAAGTTATTAAGAGTAAATTATGAGTCATAATTAAGCCATAATCCTATACACTCTCAGAAATATAGGTACAAAATCTGTCACTGGGGCAGGACCTTTTCAAATGGTACTTTTTTGTTCCTAACAGGTCCTTAAAGGTACATGCTAATACCTAAAAAAAAGTACAAATCTGTACCTCATAGTACTTTAAAGGTACAAAAGGTACTAATGTGCAGCTGTAAAGTACAAAAGTGTACCTTCTAAAAGGGTACTGCACCAGTGACAGCTTTTGTACCTTAATTTCTGAGAGTGTATTTCTATACATTTATTTTTAAATAGTCAGTATATGCTGTATATGAGTACTGATAAATCTCTGAAGTTATATGTGTGTTTCTGTACTTTTAATTTAGAATTGTTTTATTTTTCCAAAGTTGGCTAACTTCTGTCAATAAAACCAATTCTAATTCACTGGAAGGCACCTAGCTGGGGAATATTTTCAGGATCTGCGTATTATCACTGCTCCTGCTGCAGCTATAAGATGCTTGATTATTACACCAGAATGAGAGTAAATTTCCTAGCCATATCAGCTTATTGACCCCATGTACAAACTGCCACAGCCATTTGAATCTTTTTGGCCTTTTTGACATCCGATCTCATTTACTTCCATTCACTTTTAGACGTTAAAAACAGCTTGTTATCCTGCTTGATGCTGCAAACTGATATTTTAATATTATATTCTTCTTCTTTTTATGGATAGTCATAAACTCACTTGTTTGCAAGTAGTTAGACTGTTTTGTTATTCCTAGTCATTTCTCCCATAGGCAACTGAATCGGAAGGTCTAAAACAATCGCAAAAACAAGCGCACTTACCCATGACAGAATAAGGTCAATAGCAACATTACATTTTCCATCAGTCTTAGTAGCCTACAAAATTTTACTACAGAAGAGTCACGCTTTAAATAAGAAAAGTTGAAAGAGATGCTAATGGTCTAATCGGATTCAATGACTCATGCTAAGCTAAGCTAAAAGTGCTCCTGCCAGAGATCGGCTGAATGTATTTAAAAATGGTAAAACTCAACAATTTAACTCTAGAAGGCTTGTAAAATGTGGCTATTTTCAAGTGTAGTGTTCCTTTAAGGCTCACAGTCACGTCTCCTTCACTTTAGTCTCCTGATCTCTTCTCGCCTCCCCAATTACAGCACTAATTTCCCTAATGGAGCATTAATGGACAAACAGGCTGCTGAAGCGACGAGGGAATAAAGCTCGCTGCTCAGCACAAAGCCAACGAAGGCAACACAAGCCTATTAGATTTCACAAACAATGGCGCAGTGATGCCTTCTCCCGAGAGACAAACATCTCCTAAGTCGCAGTCACGGCTATTTAGCATGCCAAACAGGACAGTCGGGGCTTGTTTGCATGTCACGGTTCGACCTTGGTGTGAGCGGCGACTATTGATTGTGCTCTCCACGTGCTCGCTGTCCTGGTGATTATCTGTGTTGATTTCCAAAACGGCCGTCTAGTGCTTTATGGAGTCGACTTGTAAGGCGTATTAGGAAAATTAACTCCATTGCCAGGTTACCATTGCGAGCTCTTATATCCTGACAGCTGCGAGTGAGTAGTTTTTTTTTTTTAAAGATATGTGGTCTCTTGAGCTGATACGACAGCATTGGAAAGCTTTGAAGCCGTGCCAATTAAAAACAGGGATGCTGAAAGATGAGTAGATAGTTGCAAGATCAGTTGTACAGTACTTAGATATCGGCATTGGAGAAAGGAGGGTGTCAGGAAAGATCGAATAACAGTGCGGCGCCGAGTATAACTTCTTATCATAGTCGTTCGTTCTCACAAACACAGACACACACACAGACATGTACAGTTGAAGAAAAAAATATTAGCCCTCCTGTGAAAAAGTTGAATTCTTTTTCAGATATTTCCCAAGTGATGTTTAACAGAGCAAGGACATTTTTCAATGTATTTATTGTGTTTTTCTTCTTTTAGATTGTCTGGAATTTTAAAACATTTAAAATCTGTTAAGCTCAATGTAGTTTTTCCCCTGAAGAGTTTTTGTATTATTTTTTTCAGTAGATTAAGTAGAGCAAGCCTCACGGTAGTGCAGTGGGTAGCACGATCGCCTCACAGCAAGAAGATCGATGATTCGAGCCTCGGCTGGGTCAGTTTACATTTCTGTGTGGAGTTTGCATGTTCTCCCTGTGTTGGCGTGGGTTTCCTCCGGGTGCTCCGGTTTCCCCCACAAGTCCAAAGACATGCGGTACAGGTGAATTGAGTAAGCTAAAATTGTCCGTAGTGTATGAGTGTGAATGAGTGTGTGTGGATGTTTCCCAGTGATGGGTTGCAGCTGAAAGGGCATCCGCTGCGTAAAACATATGCTGGATAAGTTGCCGATTCATTCCGCTGTGGCGACCCCAGATTAATAAAGGGACTAAGCCAAAAACAAAATGAATGAATTAATAAGTAGAGCAAACCACTGTTATACAATGATTTGTCAAATTATCCAAGTTAATTAACCTAGCTAAACCTTTAAAGGGCTCCTATTTTACCCTTTTTACAGGATGTAAAATAAGTCTTTTGTGTCTCCAGAATGTGTCTGTGAGGTTTCAGGTCAAAATACCCATCAGATCATTTATTATACTCTGCTGAAAATGCCAATTTTGCTGGATTTGGATCCTATGTTGTAAAAAAATACTGGTTGCCTTAAAATTTTTAAGCTGAATCAAATTAACCTTATGAGTCATTTGAACTTATTGTATATTGAACTGACTTAAAACAGCTTGCATAATTCATAAAATTAAGTTGGAACATGATTAACTTAGTTTAATAGGTTACAATTGACTACAAACATATGTTGTCATGACTTATTGATCAGATAACGTTTTACAGTGTAGTTTAATGTCAGGAAATGTTATATCACTCCAATATGACTATGTACACACTATACCTATACACACATTTCTGTCAGCTTCCAAAGATGATTTTAAAACCACAAAATTTAAACAAATGTGTTTAGAAATACAACACACACACACACACACACACACACACACACACACACACACACACACACACACACACACACACACACACACACACACACACACACACACACACACACACACACACACAAGCAGGGATACTTACCCTTTTGAACATGTTTTATACAAAGAAAACGTTTGCCTAAATTGAAATATAAATACATACTGCTTGTGGTTGGTTTGTAACTTCAAAATGTATTTCATTGGATTTTATAACATAAAATATCTTCAATGCTTGGTAATACACTGTAAAAAGCGATTAGTTGACTTTACTTTAAAAAAGAGAGTAAACTCATTGCCCTACAAATGATTAAGTAAACAAACTGTGCATAATTATAAAAGTTAAGGCCATGGTTTACTGACTTTTTAAGTAAAATCAACTTGTTTATTTTTAAGATAACGGGTTTACTCACTTTTTAAAAGTAAAGTAACTAATCGCTTTTTACAATGTGAATAGTTTTAATAAAAATCTCTTTCTTTCTTTCTTTTAGCATCCAAAGAACCTTTCCTTGTGCAAAGTGTTCTTTACATTAGAAAATCATTATTTGTATTATTATTAGGTTCTTTACACTTAATTTGATTATTTTAGGAATTGATCAGTCCTTTAAACTATTTAAGTATAAATGCTTGGATGTTAAAATGTAAAAATTTTTTTTTTTAAAGTATCTAGTTATTGAGTTTGTCAATATGTTGGTCAAATTTGGGTAAAATCAATTCAGCATTTTATTCAGTACAAACAAAACGACCTTCTGTTGCATCAATACAAAAGCACCTTTCTGGATAGTGCTAGTTATATATTCATTGAAAATGTTATAAAAATATAGTTGATAAAAAAGGGGCTGTACTCATTTTTTTTGCAAGCACTTAATGGCATTTAAATCCAGTAATTGTAAGCATTACTGGAGTGCTAGTTATCATAAATAAATATAGCTGCAGTTACGGCCAGCATAAGCTAACATGTAAGATACAGTAAAAGGTCTATTCACTTTCTATAATAAAAAGTACAAATCTCACACCTCATATTAATAAAACAACAAAATCCAGTTTTTCTAGTACTTAATACCCCTGCTGGAGTGACGTGTCTGGAAAACATGAACTGTGGGAGGGAGGGAGGAAGGGGCGACGGACAAGTTCAGCAGAGAGAAAAGAAAGCAAGTCAAGAGAGCAGAGCAATGCAGCCGCTCTAATCTCAAGTCTGGCTCCACAAACAGTTTGGCTGAGAAGCTCCAGAGGTCAACTGGACCTGGGATCCAAAAAAACCCACTTTCTGATGAGCAAACAGCCGCTCCCAGATGACTCACGCCGAAGGCCTGCTCTGGTGACATCATCCCGAGCGGAAGGAGAATATGCATGGATGCAAACAAAAGACTCAGCATGGGAAAAATGGAGTCTCAGTCCTGATGCAGAAAGTATCGTCTCAGATTTATAGCACTGCATGAAGTCTCATTTACATCATTTACTGCTCATTTACCTGCAGGACTGTTTGATTTTATAATTTCTTTACATAATATGTGAAATAGGCCTCACAGTGGCGCAGTGGGTAGCACGTTCGCCTCACAGCAAGAAGGTCGCTGATCGCTGGTTCGAGCCTCGGCTGGGTCAGTTGGCCTTTCTGTGTGGAGTTTGCATGTTCTCCCTGTGTTGGCGTGGGTTTCCTCCGGGTGCTCCGGTTTCCCCCACAAGTCCAAAGACATGCGGTATAGGTGAATTGGGTAAGCTAAATTGTCCGTAGTGTATGAGTGTGAATGGGTGTGTATGGATGTTTCCCAGAGATGGGTTGCAGCTGGAAGGGCATCCGCTGCGTAAAACATATGCTGGATAAGTTGGCGGTTCATTCCGCTGTGGCGACCCCAGATTAATAAAGGGACTAAGCTGAAATGAAAATGAATGAATGAATGAATATGTGAAATAGAATACTAATAATTCTAAATAAAATTAGATTACAAACACTGTGAAAATATATTTTAGCTCTCATCACTTCACAACGAATCCTTTTATACACCAGA
Source organism: Danio choprae (assembly GCA_903798125.1). NCBI lineage: Eukaryota > Metazoa > Chordata > Actinopteri > Cypriniformes > Danionidae > Danio > Danio choprae. Next base: position 6,632,405 of record CAIGQW010055978.1, on the reverse strand, counting down.
AGAAAACAAACAAACCATAATGTCATTCAATAGAAACAACACTTCTAAAAGGCATGTTTTTTTAATGCTTGATATGAATCGCATATTAGTCGCTCTGCAATTTAAGCTACAACATGTTACATATTATTATGAAAAAATATGATTCAGGAAGATAAAACACTTTTCATTTGAAGTGTTTGCAGTTTAGGCCTCAATTTGCTTTCTCGTCCTGGTGTTTGTGTTCGTTCTGTCTGCAGCATGGTGTTTCATTCCCAGCGTCTCAGTCTAGATGGTTTCGGTTGGCGCTGGGATGAAACATGCACGTTGCATGTGTGAGTGCACGGTGAGTGTTTTCGTGTACTCGTGTCTTGCGTTCAGTCTTCTGTTGGTGTTGTGTTTAGCACGTGGTGCATGTTTAAATGCGCTGCGTGATTTGTCTCATGTGAACACGGTTAATAAGTTCTCTCATTGGCTGCGTGTTCTAGGCTCGTTTTGTGTGAGCACATGGCTTGTGTTGTTTCTTTGTGTCATGTCATGGGCTCTCCCGTCTATTGTGTAGTCCCACCCTCCTTGTTAACCCATTATTAGTTTATTTTGTTCACCTGTCTGTGTGTTAATTATTTCTGCTTATATTCTCCTCATGTCTGCTGTCATGTGCCAGTTCGTCGTCGATTATTTCCTTGTCCTGTTGTTTTCAGCCCTGCGCTTTCCTGTCAGCCCAGTCAAGTTTGTTTTTGCCTTTTTGTTAATGTTTCCGCCCCTTGGGGTAGTTTGTTTTGCTTTTTGTTTTACATTTATTAAATAAACCCTTGTTTTGTCCTGCAATTAAGTCCTCGCTCCCTTCCCCACCCGTGACAACATTTTTGCATTAATTCAACCTATTTTAAAACAATTGTGTTTAATAGTGGAACTTAAGAAGAAAAAAACTACATTACTCCTCATTCTGTACAGAAAATTCAGGCCAGTAGAAATTGTTAGCTCCACCATCTTCAGTAAAGCACTGAATGAACCTTCAATATAGTTTTATATACTCATTTTAAATTGTACTGTCCTTTGCAGTTCATCATGGGATTGTAGTTCTTTCCATTACTAAAGCTGTTAAGTGTAGTCTTAAGACTCTGATATATTCCAATTGAAATCGAAAAAAGAGCTGAAATATGTTATTCGAACTAAATCTGCCCGAAACAAAGTAATTCCCGCAATTTCGAAAACAGCTCACAAGTGTTTTGGTGTTTTATTTTGGCTTCTAAACACCTTTGAGCTACCATTGGCGTGTCTTTATTTAGTTACTACATATTCAGCTCATACAGTTGAAGTCAAAATGATTCACCCTCCTGTGATTTTCTTTTTCAAATATTTCCAAAATGATGTTTAACAGAGCAAGGAATTTTTCACAGTATTTCCTATAATATTTTTTCTTCTGGAGAAAGTCTTATTTGTTTTATTTCGGCTAGAATACAAACAGCTGTTAATTTTTTTAAAAACCATTTTAAGGTCAATATTATTAGCCCCCTTAAGCAATATTTGTTTTTTTCAATTGTCTACAGAACAAACCATCATTATACAATAACTTGCCTAATTACCCTAAGTTGCCTAATCAACCTAGTTAAGCCTTTAAATGTCACTTTAAGCTGAACACTAGTATCTTGAAAAATATCTAGTAAAATACTATGTACTGTCATCATGACAAAGATAAAAGAAATCAGTTATTAAAACTATTATGTTCAGAAATGTGTTGAAAAAAATCTTTCCGTTAAACAGAAAATGGGGAAAAATATACAGGAGGGCTAATAATACTGACTTCAACTGTATTTTCACTGACTGCACTGGCATTAGAGTAAGTGTTACTTCTTTTTAACCTGTAATCTAAGAACAAAAAACTTTGTATATCAGGGAAATGCATTACTTGTGTTTTGTCTTTCAGGGCACTTCATCCTTTCCCAAGGCCAAGTACCCCTACAAGGGTGCAAAACACACCTGAGGCCAGACATACTGTAGTGCTTCTGTTCTGGAAAAGCAAGCATCAGGCCTGCGTGTTTCTCTGGGGTAAATTCAAAGAGGCCCAGATAAGAGCTGGAGCCAAAGAGTTATAAAGCCGACGGTCTGTTTGCATTCCTCACATCTCTCAGTGCCTCCTACCACGCTTAAACACTCACGCTACTGTACAACACATGCAACATTCATACCGATACATCAGAAAATCAACAGGAGGAAAACATAAATCATCAATTTAAAGTTGTAATTTTTTAAAAAAAAGTGGTGACAGCTAAATATAAATGATATTAGCAAAATCATAGCTAAATTACGTTGCCTGTGGATATCAAACTAAAACGTTAAGGGCTATTTACATTTCTGTGATGTGGGTTAACTTAATTCCTTTAGGTTGCAAATTGATTGTGTGGAACCCAACATTTTTTACAGTGCTGTTCTGGATTTTTGTAAAGTGGTTTCAAGAGTTCACACTTAGATATTGCTAGATATTAATAGCAGGTTTGGCATGCTGTCCCGGGAGAGAACCCTGAGCTCGGAGATAATTGAGCCAAGGGCTCCTGCCTGGTCAATGAGCATGTAAGGGGGTACAAGATCAGGTAGTTCTCGAGAGTGTTCTGCAGTGATAATTAATCACTCAAGTGACAACTATCTCTTTAAACAGTAGGAAGCAGAAAAACAAATATGACAGTATAGCCTGCATGTGGTCACATGAGAGTATTTAAGCAAAACTCTTCTCAATGCTCTATTTAAAAATAATAATAAAACAAAACATTAAACAGCAATAATATATTCGGTTTTCGCTTTTGGGACTCAGGCCAGTTTCAGTCAGTTCATGAACTACAGCCCTTGTGCCAGGCTGAAGGAAAAATCCTCTGAATACCCCACTGACATGAAAATAACCTCTGAGTAAAATACTACATCCGATTTCCCAGAGTATGAATGAAAAGGCGGCTGCTTTTACATGCTGCTCGATATGTTTGCGAGGATTGCCCTAAACCTTTTGGCAACAATGTTTTGCTAAGGAACAGAAAGTGCCCTGTGTCAATAACCTTATTAGTGCTTTCTTTTGTTCTGAACTTGACAGTTCCTCAACCATTTGGCCAGGAGCAAAATTTGCTGTTTCTCAATGGGAAAAGTGAGGGCAGCTTTCCTCTGTCAGAATGATAACTGAAAAGCCCTTGCTTTAACGCTTAAACGGATAGTTCATCCAAAAATTAAAGCTCCTCATCATTTATTCACCCTCTAGTGGTTCTAAAGTTTTATGATTTTTTTTATTATTTTGAACACAACTCAAAATATGCGGCATGGTGGCTCAGTGGTTAGCACTGTTGCCTCACAGCAAGAAGGTCGCTGGTTCGAGTTCCGGCTGGGCCACTGTGTGGAGTTTGCATGTTCTCCCCGTATTCGTGTGGGTTTCCTCCGGGTGCTTTCGATTTCCCCTCCAAATTCAAAGACAAACGGTAGGTGAACTGGATTAACTAAATTGGCCATAGTGTATGTGTATGTGTGTGAATGAGAGAGTGTATGGATGTTTTCCAGTACTTGGTTGCAGCTGGAAGGGCATTCGCTGCGTAAAACATATGCCGGAATAGTTGGCGGTTCATTCTGCTATGGCGACCCCTGATAAATAAGGGACTAAGCTGAAGGAAAATGAATAAATGGCAATTCAAGATATTCTGAAGTATATTGGAAACCAGCAGCTATTGACATCCATTTCCAACATTCTTCAAAACATCTTCTTTTTTTAAGAGATTCAACAAGTGGAGGTGAAAATTAATATCTACTCTCCCTTTAAAGAAACAGTTCATCCAAAATGTTATTCTATTATCATTTACTCACCATCTTGCCATTACAACCGATAAGACCATATGGTTGTCCTTTTATTTTTTTTAACTACAATAAATGATCTGAATACTTCATGCTTAAAAACAACAGTGATGAAAAATGGAAAAGAGCATTGAAAAGTGTGTATATTTTTGTTGCATAAAAGAAAAAAAAAAACATCAGGACCCAGATAGATAGATAGATAGAAAGATAGATAGATAGATAGATAGATAGATAGATAGATAGATAGATAGACAGACAGATGCTGGTTTGTGTGAACCTAATGTTGGACCAAATGTGGGTAAACCCAACACTGGGTTAAGTTTTTATATTAAATTTAAATGATTAATTATAAATTAACCCAACTATTGGGTTTGTCCATATTTGACCCTGATTAAGTTAATACAACCCAGCATTTTTTATAGTGTTGAAAACCAATGGTGTAGATAAATATGTTCTTCTTTTATGTTCAGTGGCAACTTAAAGAAAAAAAAAAAAAACGCCAATGTTGATTTTTAAGTGAACTGTCACTTTAACCCAAAGTGTTAAAAGGTTGAGTAAATAAAGCAATGTTTTCCTCATCTGTGCCCACAAAACTCTTTAAATCGCTAAATAACCCAAAATGAAAGAGGCTGGGTAATTACAGCATTTGGCTTTCCACACTGCCCTGAGGACTTCAGAAACTGTGAATACAATTCTGTCACACCTCTGAAACCACAAGAAGAAGAAAAAAATCCTTGCTGACAGGATGTTAGTTGCTTTTAGCAGGTACGTCCAATCGTAAGTGTTAATTGACGGATAAGCAACCCATTCATTTGATTTCTGACACTTACAATAGATGAACTTTTGCTTTCACATTCATCTTTGTCGTACTGGAAGATACGATTAGACTTCAGATGTTCTTTTGTATGAATCATATTTTAGCTGTGCCTCAGGGATCACGTTCACTTTCAGTAAGAACATAAGCTACCCATGATTTAGCCTGTCATCGTTTCCATTCAGAGACTTTGATGTATGGAATTATGCCATCTACATAGATAGGAACAGAGTAATGACAGCTGGAGCTTTGGGAGGATTTGGAGACAATAATGAAGCACACTTTGCACTTTTTCCCGCACAAAAGCTCAGTTTAAATTTCCTTTCCTCACTCGGGGCCCCAGGACAGGGCAAAGAAACTTCACTTTTGAGATGATCCTCATGGACACGTTGCTCTCATAATTGTGACTAAATTCATACAGCACCTCAGGATGTGAGAAGTATCGGTTGTGTTTAAGCCAAGAACCAAATGTTACCTGTGCGTAAAGCTTAGGTGATTTAATGCTGACACCCGGAGATTAAGTGAAATTATGGAGAAGAGCGTGTTGCATGAGGAGAGGTAATTACGTCTGATAGCCATCAGAGAAGAGGGCAAACTCAGGTCTACTTTGTTAATCATGGACCAGTTGTGGCCTATTAAAATCCCACCCGGCAGTCAAGACTGATGGATCCGTGGAGGGAGCTTTATCTGCTGCTTTCATCTGATTAAAATGGCACAGAGAAAAGCCGCTAATGGGACAGATGTGATTCACAGAGGGGAGGTAGAGGGTATATAGTACCCGAACGCTCATTAGGTCAAGTTGCACTTGCTGAGAATATATACCTGTTTAAAAAATATACTTTTTATTGGTCTGTCAACTTTACCTGCAAATGCAATTGAAATACACCTTGTTAATACCAGTTTGGATCCCACTTTGACATCAGAACTGTCTAAATAGTGTTAGTTTACCCAAAAATGTAAGATCCTGGAAAATATTTGGAAGAATAGTACCAAACAGATCTCTGGACTCATTCACTCAAGCGTCTCGAGATCTGTTTGGTAATGAAATTCTTTCAAAAATCTTCCTTTGTGTTCAGCAGAGCACTCATTCTGTGGTGGAAAATCTTGACCTGCGGCTGTTTATAGAAGTACCTGTATGCACTTTTACAGACAAACACATTTCTTTAATTTTTAGATTTGTTTAACTGCATACATTCATTAATTTTCCTTTGGCTTAGTCTCTTATGTATCAGGGGTTGCCACAGCGAAATGAACCAGCAACTAGCATATGTTTTACATAGCGGATGCCCTTCCAGCCGCAACCCAGCACTGGGAAACACCCATACATTCTCACATTCACACTCACACTCATACACTATGGACAATTTAGTTCATCCAATTCACTTATAGTGCATGTCTTTGGGCTGTGGGGGTAACTGGAGCACCCAAAGGAAACCCACGGCAACACGGGGAGAACATGCAAACTCCACACAGAAATGCGAATTGGCCCAGCTGGGACTCGAACCAGCGACCTTCTTGCTGTGAGGTGACAATGCTAACCACTGAGCCACCGTGCCGCCCACTACATACATTATCTTTGATATTTTAAAAAATTCTTCATAATTTTTACTTTTATTTGATTAAGTTGCATTTTTATTATTTTGAGTTCAGTGTCTGTTCAAAGAATTTTTTAACTTTTATTACTAAGAGGTTTTCACAAGAGTAATATAAGCTGTGCTAGCACTAAACTGTGCTCTGGTTGACACTGGACATGTTCTGTAAACTGAAACTAAATCTATAAAAACTAATTAAAAACGTGTTCACAAAATAAAAACTAAACTAAAACGAGCAAGAAGAAGGTCGCTGGTTCGAGCCTCAGCTGGGTCAGTTGGCATTTCTGTGTGGAGTTTGCATGTTCTCCCCATGTTCGCGTGGCTTTCCTCCGGGTGCTCTGGTTTCCCCCACAAGTCCAAAGACATGCGCTATAGGTTAATTGGGTAGGCTAAATTGTCCATAGTGTATGTGTGTGTATGAGTGTGTGTGGATGTTTCCCAATGATGAGTTGCAGCTGGAAGGGCATCTACTGCATAAAACATATAAGCATAAGTTCATTCCGCTGTGCGACCCCAGATTAATAAAGGGACTAAGCCGAAAAGAAAATGAATGAATGAAAATTAGCAAAACAATTAATGAAACGAACTAAAACAAAACTGGAATTTGCAGCAAGTTTCAAAATTGTATCAAAATATAAACTCATTTAAAAATTCCAAACTATTGTCCAGACAGGACCAGACGCAGCCAAAGTAACACAGCCACAGTCGGGGGGTTTTGTCGCCGTTTGACCTGTGGCATCAACAAGGAACTTTGCTCACAGAACTGAGACTCACTGGATGTTTTCTCTCTTTTAGATCATTCTCTGCTATCTCTAGAGATGATTGTGCATAAAAATCCCATTAGATCAGCAGTTTACTTCAATCACTTCTCGTCATAATTTTGATTCTCGGTTTGAATTTCTGCAGATCATCTTTACCACGTCTACAAAATCATATTTTTATTACCACAGTTGAACAGGTGTCCAGAGCGCCAACCTGATTTCACCAAGTGGGACATGTTCCTGGATTAACATCTATGTTAATCCTGAAACAACATTACAATCAGCCAATCAGATTTAAGGGATACGTTTACAGTTTATGTTAAATTTAGGCTTACGGTTAGGTTTATGCACTTTTACACGATTGTTATCCAACTATTATTCCCCTCTGATTGTGGGAATAATTAACAGTTATGGCTGGTTTAGGAGTAGGGAATAGGTATGGATTACACTTTCCAACAAAAATGATGTTCCAGGATCAACATAGATGTTAATCCAGGATCGCATCCTACTTGGCTAAAATCATGATGTGCTTGTCCAGAGAGTTGCTATGCAATTAAAAGTCAATGCTTTATTGCTTTCAATATGGTTGCTTATACACCAAGGTCAAAAACGTGCTCATACCCAAATATATGTGATAAAATATCCCTTGGATATGACTCAGATCCTCCTCTAATCACTGTTCACTACATGAGATTGCCCTCCGTTTTTAGTGCCTCCAGACAACAAGTCTGATCACTGAGTAAAGTGATAGTGCATCTCTCTTCAGCATCAGTCATGTCCACAGCATAAACAGTGTGAGTTGAGTCACGGGTCAAAGTTGAATGCTTAAGGTTAGGAGTTTGTTCAGTCCATAAGCATATTAATACATAGGCTTGCTGATATTCTGAGTTCCTTCTCAAGACATAATGCATTCCAGAAGAGAGTTAATGGTGACAGTAACTTTACTAAAATAAAGACGTGTCATGCTAAAGGGTCTACTCCTGTCTCCATTAGTTGCTTAATGAGAATCAGTCCGAATCACAAACTGTAACGCACTAATCCTGGCTAAATCCCAAGCATACTTGAGGGGCACTAGAACTGCTGATTCCCGGGCTAATGGGTAGAATGAGGAGAGGGTACATTCCAGTAAAAGGACGGCCATTGCTCTTGGTCATGGCCTCCTCCAATCAGCACTCTTTGGCAGAGGAATCTATGCATGAGTTAGGGGTTAAAATACATATTATGTCCCGTAATGCCTTTTCCTCACGCCATGGGCTGTGGTACAAATGAGCTACTACTAAATCACAAAGATAGATGTGGGAAAAAAGTTGATGTTCATTCACACAGAGAGATAAACACCTGACTCACGGAGAGTTTAAGGTGCTTCTGCGAGCACATGGACGTCACAGGTTAACAAACACACCGTAAAGCAACAAGGTGGAGACAGGCTCCTCGTCGAGTGCACTTCATCTTTTTAACTCCCCCCACAATGAACCAAGAGGAGGTTTACACCTTCTGGTACAAGGGATGTGTTTACACTTCACTAAACCCTCTGCATATTTATTACTAGCAGCGTGATCCCAGGTACTTAAAAGTCTGTGGACGAAGGGGGATCGGGAGAGAAAACAGAGCCACCACTCTGTGCTTGCCGATAATCCTCAGGCATCCCAATCTGCTATCGAATAAGAGGGTCTGGATTGGGATGAGAGGTCACTCCCTAACCCTGTGTCCAAATATGCTGACTTTCTTCCTATATAGGTGAAGAACAGTAAGCCTGAATTCACAATATTCATAAAAGAGTAGCTGAAAAGCATGAGATTCAGAAGGGCTCATCTGATAGGTGTAACACGACATGGGACAGTGAAAACGGCAGGCATTCTTTTGAATTCATTTTCATGTTATTTCATCACACCAAATGCCTTTGATTGTCCAGTAAAAGTGTAGAAGTCTACTCGTTGTTCTTAGTATCAACTTGGCTGAAGTGTACATAATGGGAGCTTAATGACCATGAAGGGAGCACTTGTAAGCACCATTCTGAAACCAAAAAACATAAATGGGACACTCTCTGGTGTCCATATTTTGTGACGTAATACAGTCAGAACAATTACTTTAAATGCAGAGTACAAGTCTTATTAGTTTTTGTCTCAGAGCTATTAAAGCAGTTTATCAGTCGCAAAAAGGGAGTGCAGGAGCAACCTTGTATTGATGGGTACAAGCCTATCATTGGCTGTCTCTGTGGGGATATGGCAGAAGGGCTGACTGAGAGAGCACAAGGGATGCTTACGGGGATGCTTCTGAAAGCTAAATTGATTAATAGGACATCATTTGGTGTCTATACTTCCATGCTATAATGGCATCAGGTCAAAAGACTTTAATATTCAAGAAGATGTCTGCTCAGTGGTCATCTCAGTCTATAGGGATCGATGATTGGCTCCCGTACTAGGCGGGGCTTCATTCCCCATATTGACCGTTACACTTTTCCCCATTCAAAACTATACGAGTGACATGTCGTGTGTATTCTATAGTCTTTGTGAGAACCATACAGAAAGTCTTCATGTTGAATACCTTAAGGTGGGCACAGAAAGTGCAAAGTTCACAGAAGATCGTATGTGCATGCACACCTCACAAATGAGTTTAAGAAAATTACAAACTGGCTAATTCCTAAGTTTGGAAGCTGTTAGTAGCTCTCTTGTGCTTGCCATGCGCCTCTCTCTATACTATTTCCTGCTTCTTGTCAGGTGTCTTCCTCCATACTGTTCTTAAAGACTTGCACCCACTAAAATGTTAAGAGGGCTCAAATAAACTGACAGGTTGTAAAACATGTCTCTCATGTTACAATGCCACTCTTACAAGCCTTTTATACACACAAATCAGGACCATTTAAATTTTTACATTTTCAATCATTAAATCGCCCATGCAGGGCCAGTGTGGGCCTAGTAAGGGCTTCCTGATGGTTAGGTGAGGGCTGACCATGCAGGCTCAGTATAAAGGGGTCAGCATTTTACCAATGAGCAATTTTACGGACTGGCTCACACTAGGCCTTTGTGGGATTGATGTAGGCTGTCTGCTAGTGTGGGCTACTCACACAGAGCCCACAGTGAGCCCGCAGCTGTGGGCCATACCTGGGCTAGCCCGCACTGGACCTGTTTAGATTTGGTGGACTGGCTGTAACCCACAGTGCTGCACGATATTGGAAAAATCTAACATTGCGATATTTTGTTATTCTGCAATATATATATTGCGATATGAATACAATATTACCAGATGTCTTGAATATTTCTATTTGGAATAAATTAATAATGTTAGATTGATTGGGATGGTTCTGTAGGCGTGTGCATCTGCATATAATCTAATAGGCAATCTACAAGCACAGATCAATACAATAAAGAAAAAGATACAATTGAAATAAACAGTGTTTTATTGTTTTTAGAGTCTAACAGTATTCCGGTACGGTAATTGAAGTATATAAATAAAAATAATTCAATAAAAATGAATTGCTATTAAAGATATGGTACAATTTCTTATGCCCAAATGCTTTAAAAATCATTATACCAGTCATAGGCCTCAAAAACACATGCAAATGACAAAATATAATCCAAACTCAACATTGCATATCCTGCGAAGTGACTACTGTGAATGATCACATTGCGATATCGATGCTGAAATGATATATTGAGCAGCCCTAGTGTGGGTCCTGCAAGAGCATGTTTGCTGGGTCCCTTGAAGGCATGGTAGAGGAGTTATGATTGGCAGTAAAGCAACACAACTGATGCTGTAGATCACATGACAATGATAAAACTTACCCTAAAGCTACGTTTAATACTCAGGATGTCATGTGACCCCTGCAGGTAAAACACGTACCTCATTGCTAATGGGTTCTGTCTCTTTGTGGCACGTTAGCTGTGGTGTCCGGATATGGAGGTTTTCAGAGAGTGATTTTCATGAAGACTAACAGCACACACACACTGCTAAGGAGAGCAGGAGAGAGAGAGAGAGAGAGAGAGAGAGAGAGAGAGAGATGGATTTAAATGGCGAGAGATTGAAAGCGAGGGATGAAGATAAGTGGGACGGGATTAAGTTGTCTTGAGTCTGTCTGAGGGTCTACATGGCAGTATGGCAGCTGCTGAAGTGTTTATCAACAGGAGTCCTGCTCTGATGCTCTGTTTGTTTTCAGCTGTATGCAGACAGCTCAGTTCACACGCAGCAGAGACCATCATGACCGCGCAAACGGTGTGATACGGTTATATACTTACTGACACTGATATTCACATGCTCATATTTGTTGAAATATTGAAAAATAAAATCTGAATTTCTGAAAGTACCCCTGAAATTTCACTTAACATTTCAAAAAACTGCAACAACACATTTGAATGTTTATGACTCTCTGATGCCAATTGGTGGACAATTAATAGACATGCTTGTAAACAAATACAATATTTATCTTAATTATGTTTGATTTTAAACTATTTATTTGAAATGTTTCATTATTTATTCATAATACTACCTATTCTATTCTAATATTTTGATCATTTACTTTTTTAGTTATAGTTTTTTTGTACAGTGCTACTTAAAATACAAATATTCATTTCTCAAAGCAGAAAGAATTATTTTATTTTTTGCCACATCTTTTGTAATATAAAAAACATTATATTAATTATTATCAGTTCTAAAAACTGTGATGTGATGTTTTGTTTATAGATTCTTTGATAAATATTACATTATATTACAGACTAGGGCACTAGAGCTGCCAAAGGTGCATCAACAAAGTATTGAGCAAAGGCTGTGAACACTTATGTACATGTGTTTTTCAGGTTTTTTATTTTTAATAAATTTGCAACAATTAAAATAAATATTTTTTTACATTGTCATTATGGGGTATTGTGTGTAGAATTCTGAGGAAATAAATGAATTTAATCCATTTTGGAATAAGGCTGTAACATAAAAAAATGTGGAAAAAGTGAAGCGCTATGAATACTTTCCGAATGCACTTTATGTTACATCAAATTACATTATATTATATTATAATATATTATATTATTCATTCATTTTCTTTCTGTTTAGTCCCTTTATTCATCATGGGTCACCACAACGGAATGAACCGCCAAACTATGCAGCATATGTTTTACGCAGCGGATTCCCTTCCAGCTGCAACCCATTACTGGGAAACACCCATACACACGCATTCACACATATACACTACGGACAATTTAGTTTATTTAATTCACCTATAGCGCATGTCTTTGGACTGTGGGGGAAACCAGAGCACCCAGGGGAAACCCTCTGGCATGTTCTCTCCTACACGGGGACAAACTCCACACAGAAATGCCAGCTGGTCCAGCAGGGAGCCAGCGACCTTCTTGCTTTGAGGCGAAAGTGCTAACCACCGTGTCACCCTATATTATATTATGTTATAATATATTATAATATATTATATTATATTATATTATATTATATTATATTATATTATGGGCCTCACGGTGGCGCAGTGGATAGCACGTTCGCCTCACAGCATGAAGGTCGCTGGTTCGAGCCTCGGCTGGGTCAGTTGGCGTTTCTGTGTGGAGTTTGCATGTTCTCTCCGTGTTGGTGTGGGTTTCCTCCGGATGCTCCGGTTTCCCCCACAAGTCCAAAGACATGCGCTATAGGTGAATTTCATTTATTCATTCATTTTCATTTTGGCTTAGTCCCTTTATTAATCTGGGGTCGCCACAGCGGAATGAACCGCCAACTTATCCAGCATATGTTTTACGCAGCGGATGCCCTTTTAGCTGCAACCCATCTCTGGGAAACATCCATACACACCCATACACTACGGACAATTTAGTCTACCCAATTCACCTATACCACATGTCTTTGGACTTGTGGGGGAAACCGGAGCACCCGGAGGAAACCCACGCCAACACAGGAAGAACATGCAAACTCCACACAGAAACGCCAACTGACCCAGCCGAGGCTCGAACCAGCGACCTTCTTGCTGTGAGGCGAACGTGCTACCCACTGCGCCACTGTGAGGCCCTATAGGTGAATTGAGTAAGCTAAAATTGTCCGTAGTGTATGAGTGTGAATGGGTGTGTATGGATGTTTCCCAGAGATGGGTTGCAGCTGGAAGGGCATCCGCTGCGTAAAACATATGCTGGATAAGTTGGCGGTTCATTCCGCTGTGGCGACCCCAGATTAATAAAGGGACTAAGC
>CAIGQW010055978.1:6585118-6614269 GCA_903798125.1 Danio choprae | reverse complement strand
CATATAACGTGTGTGTGTGTGTGTGTGTGTGTGTGTGTGTGTGTGTGTGTGTGTGTGTGTGTGTGTGTGTGTGTGTGTGTGTGTGTGTATAGATATGTAAATATTTTTAACACACACAGCCATAACAAAATATGTAAAGACTAACTTTTATTGTGTACGCGATTAGCCTTAATCTTTAAACAGCACTAAACATTGATCTGTAGCCTGCTGTTTTCACTGGCTGTAAATACAAAAGCTTCTGTTGTACAACAGCAACGAATACGATTCCTCCTCTAGCAGATATTGCTTTCTATATTTAGTTCTGCTTTTTTCCACTACAGAAAAATCAGAAGTGACAAGCTTTGTCTGCCGCTGAGCTGGTGCTTCAGCAGAATGGATGCGCGGCCGCTGCGGGAATGAGCGAAGTGATGTTTCACTCTTTGCCCTGCTTTCAGCCCTGGAGGATTCCGTGCTCTCATTCAGCCGCTCTGTGGACAGATCCTCAGTCTGAAGACAAAGCATTGTCACCCATCACGACTGACTGCAGAGGCGTGTTTCTGTGGCAGATCTGTGTCTGCTTTTCGCTGACAGCTCGTGCTTTTGTCCATCAGTCAGCCTCCCCTGCGCACGCACACACAGGCCAAAGCGCAAACAAGAGGACAAAAAGAGAAAGGAAGACCTAGATATAAAGCCCTCCCCCTGGCCTCCTCTAATCCAATTAGAAGGCTGTAAATTTGATTGGCGGCCTGAGAGTGTGCCTTCAGCTGTCCGTCGCTAGCCAGTGCTGAGAGGAACTCATACTTCATACAAGCTAAAGAGCATATAAACATGAAAATAGAGATGTAAAAGACATGCTTGGATGTTAAAAGAAAACAAAAAGGTGCCAGGATATAGTTTGGTAAGCTAAAGGATATTTCATTTAAGCTTTAACCCTGAAATGTAATTCAAAATACGGGTAAAACACCTCTGAGTAGAATCAATTCAGAAAATTCCTTAAAGGGATAGTTCACCCAAAAATGAAAATGTGCTCACTGTTTAAGTGGTTCAAGTGGTTCTTAAAAGTTTTTTGGAGTTTCTTTTTTCTTTTAAACACAAAAAGAGGATATTTTGAAGAATGTTGAAAACTGGTAGCCGTCGACATAGTAGGAATAAACAGTTTCAAACATTGTTCAAAATATCGTATTTTGTGTTCAATAGAAGAAAGCACCCAAACAGGTTCAGAACAAGTGAAAAGGGAGTAAATGATGAGAGAACTTTCATATTTGCATGAACTATCCATTTAATATCAACTCTTGATATTAAACTTTTCTTTGAGTGTATGGTGCTAAAAGTAAAATGTTGAGATTTTCAAATTCATTCATTTATTTATTTTCCTTCGGCTTAGTCTCTATTTCAGAGGTCGCCACAGCGGAATGAACCGCCAACTATTCCAGCATATGTTTTACACAGCAGATGCCCTTCCAGCTTGTGTTTGGACTGTGGGGGAAACCGGAGCACCCGAAGGAAACCCACGCGAACACAGGGGAGAACATGCAAACTCCACACAGAAAAGCCAACCTACCCAGCCGAGGCTCGAACCAACGACCTTCTTGCTGTGAGGCGACAGTGCTAACCACTGAGCACCGCCCCGAATTTCAAATATTATGCCAATTATTTATTATCACTTTAAAAAAAAGACAGAAATGAAAACACTTGAAACATCATGTGCTGTGAATGTTTTGCACCAAGATGTTTTACAGAATGATTTTCAGATCACTGTAAAATAGCCAATAAATGCTTGTGACTGCACATGAATTGGATATTAATATCAGTCCAATTGATTAAATGTGCCATAGAGTCGATTTATTACGTTAAATTGTTTCCTAATATCTACATAGTATGCAGAATATGTGCCTTAGGTAAGTAAAAAAAATCCATAAATAGATGCTCATTTATAAAGAGAAATTACCTCTACAATTAAAAAAAGCTCCTTTTTGACCATATTTGGAAATGTCATGAATATTAAGTCTTTTAGTCTCCCCGTTTCTCCCACTTTCAAAATAACAGGCTCACGTAAATGTAATATAAGCTTGGTTAAACTTTAAAATAAAGATGGTACATGATCATTGTTGTAATCTCACAAGGAAACATTGTAGCCAATCAAATGCAACCTGGTACATGCATATTATTAAAGATTCAGTGTGCAACATAACAGTCTGTGTTCTGTTCCAATTGGCCTGTTTTTCAGCAGGATTTCACACTCACAGGATTTACAGAAGAATGAGGAAACAAAGGTGGTTGAGGCCCAATGTATGTCATTTCCATGTGCTGAACTCTTCTTATTCAGATATGCCTAGCTATATCCAGACTTTCATTCTATGCCGCCTTTAATGAACTTCATGAACTAAATAATACTTTTATTGCATTGCTTCTTTCATGCTTCGCTGCTGTTTCAGTGTGATTTGTCCAATGAATAAAGCTAAAGAGTCTGTTACTTTTCTTTCAGAAACAGACATGACTGGGAAAGACTTGTTTAGTTGGTTTATTGAAGAAATTGCAGCAGTAATGATGGCTATTGAGAGGCGCTAAAGGATTAACTTGTTTGAAAAACAACCTTAGCGATAATGTTAAAAATAAATGTGGGATCAAAATGCTGTTTTACCTTGTTTTTACATGGCTTTCTTTTCTTAAACGTCATCCTAGAAAATTCACAATGCTGGAAAACCAGCCTGATCTGACCTGATCTTTTACGTTTTGTCATTTTAGTGGCTAGCTTATACAAGTTTAGTCGTACACTGTAAAAAAATGCTGGGTTCCACACAATGGGCTATATGCACAGCTAGTGTTTTTCAGCCAATGATGAACTTCCAGTGAAAGGTTTATGTGACTATTTTCAACTTCATAAAGTTAATTTTACAGCATTGATGTTGTGATGTAATTCAAATATAATCAGTTAAATAGACTTAAGCATTCACTTAGCTGTTAAAGCGTAAAAAGAGACAAGGACTGTTTAAACGCAGGCGCCGCCATTAGCAGCAGGTGAGCACAGAAGCTCCATTGAAAATATTGGGGTAAAATTAATTTACATATTTTAAAGACATGGCGCGGAAAAATTGAATTTAATGCAGTGCTTCTTGTTTGGTCTAATACCCACTTTATATCGTATCTCAGCCATGCAGTGAAGATCGCTGTTTTTTAAAGAAATCAGATTTTCCCAATTTTGTATGGGATGACAGTTCACCGGAAGCCCCGGGGATGGCTGACTGAAATAAAACGTCTGTGTGCATATACCCCATTCCTTCATGTTGTCCTAACACAATACGATTAAGTTGACGTAATCTTTTTTACAAATTTAAGAAAATTGAACATAACACAATTAAGTTGTCCAAAACAGAACCTTAAGAATTGTGTTGGTTTAACTCATATTAAACAGGTAATTTGAACAAGCAGCAAAAGTATTTTTTGAGGGTACGAAAATGCACGATTTTGAAAAAGAGGTGTGGGACCAAACCCCACCCCTTAACCCAACCATCATTGGAGGATGAGCAATTGTACTAATTTGTACACATGAGATCACAAAAATTCATACAAATTAGCCACTAAATTAAAAAAATTAAGAATTGCCATGAGATATTGCAGAGATATGTGATGCCAGCAATAATATTTATTAATTTACAAATCAGTACAAAGGATATACAGAGGTAAGTCTGCCCAGAAATCATAATCATCTGCAAAAACATGTTGTTTTTATTGCTTCTAGTGTTCATTTCAGAAGAAAAATGCAGCAAATTGTATGTTGTAAACATGGTGATGGTCTTTTGTGTAGGTTTGTATTTTACAGTACCAAAAGTGTCTCTGTCAATGTTTTTAAACAATTATATTTGATTTACCAAAGTCACACAAGTGCCAATTTTATATCTATCACATCCATAATGGAGCTTTTACCTCATAAATGCAAACATGTCAAATAAAATAAAATCAATCATTTTCGTTCTATAGAGAGCCGACTCTTATACTTTTGATTAGCATTATTTCTTTTGGGTTGTGCATTTAATTCACAGAATTTCTACAAAGTATGTTGTACACTGTAAACTCGCATACTTCTTTGGTCACATCCATAACGCACGTTTATTTTCCTCATTTAAATATAAAAAATGTCTACAGATTGATATTTCTCTGATCCCATAACTCTGTGGTTAGTTGTTTTGGAAAATATAAACCGATGGTTCAGTATAATGTTAACATGTACTTTCTATGTGAATTTATGTTTTAAGATTTTACTGCAAATGTCACATTCATAATGCTGGAATTGGCCAGAAACCAAAATAATTGATGAACACAAAGCCTCATTTGTTCTTTGTCACGCAAACACATGCATCTCCGACTGTCTTTGTTGGATGTGGAGGGTTATGCGGGGTGGCGCTGGTCAAAACCTTAGACGCAGCGGTAACCAGGTTTGCTTTCTGCACATACAAGAGGACAGCAGGGCCCTTTCTTTAGGTCATTGTGTAATTATTGTGTCAGAGCTGCATTAGTCTGATGGCTGTCACGGGCCTGTCCTCAAGCTCTTAGGGTCAGACTAATGGATGTAGTTACAGTGATCGCTAAACAAATTGACTGAGGAATCCATACAGGAAAATAAAAAGGGAAAAAGAGAGAGAGAGACCCAATGAGCAGACAAGAGTTAGACAATAGAGAGAATGACAGGAGGATGAAAAAGAAGGGGGAAAAGGTAAAGGGACGGAAAGGCAGGAGGGAAGACGCAACAAGAAAGGACCAAAATCAATAGGAGTCTGCGGGATCAATAAGAGCTACATTTTCATCTGTAACAGGATTGACTCTCCGCGACCTGATATAACTATTCCCAGTGCATATGTTGAATAGAGCCAGTCCTGCCCTGGGGATGCCAATGACAACCCTGTGTCATCTGACAAGATTTTTTTGAAGAATGATATTCATATACTAATGTTACAGTGTATAAAATAATTTAAAACGTATAAAATAATATGAATGTACAAAAGCACAAAAGAATTATGACGAATAAAATAAATCGCATTGTTTTTGAGCAGTTTTTCCAGTAAGAATAAGTAAGGAAATCACAAACAGTTCTGTGTAGACATCAAGAGAGCTTGTTGTATTGCTTTTATCGCATATTAATCACACTGTTAAAAAACAAAATCTGTAAAACAAAAGACTGGCAGCAGGGCTTAGATGTTCCATTAAATTACAGTAAATAACCAATTCACAAAATTACAAGCAAAAACTGCAAAAAATACATAACAGACTTACTTAATTCATTACATTACAGTTTAATATTGTTGATAATTTGCATTTAAACTGTGGAAAAATTGATAAACTCATTGATTCAAAATTGATTCAATTTTCATGAAATATTCAATTTTCATTTCATTCAATCAGCAAAAATGTAAGATTTTAATGCGTTATTTTGTAAAATGTTGCTGTCAGAATAAGCACAAACGTTTTGAGCAAAGTAAAATGTGGTTTCTCATAATTAATAATACTGATCATTATTAATATGGAGTAATATAATAATAATTATAATTATTATAATTATAATTAAATTATTATTTTTAGATATTTGAATGATAATATATAGAAATATACTAAATAATAACACTAACTCTTAGAGTAAAATAATAATAATAATAATAATAATAATAATAATAATATCCAAAAATAAGATCTGTAATAGTTCATGCTTTTCAGGTATATTGATTATCATTTAAAGGCTGTGCACGTCCAGCAGTGTCTATATAAGTGCCATAAAACAAATTAGAGAACCTTTTTGCAGCCAATTGGAGACGGATTCTTTTATATAAACATAAAAATAAATGGTCAAAAGCACTGCAAGAGTCTCTTGATCTGCATTTTGCAATTCAATGTGCTCTTCTGTGCTGTGCTCCCAGAAATGACAGTAATTTACTTTTAAAGTACAGTTTTTCCATGTGCAATAACTGAAAATGTACTGAATTCATCCTTGTTTTTGCAAAAAAAAAACACAGAAAAACAAAACACAACTACAACCAATCTCAGGTAAATAAAAGGCATTTAGAAGTTAGTTTATGTACGTTTTATTTCCCCCCCGTTGGCAGCTTTTGTTTTTGAAACATTTTGCATTTATGTACTGATTTTTCTATAAACAAGTTTAGTTAAACTGATTTTCTTTTACGTTTTAAAAATAAGTCTCAAAGCTGTAACCAAAGTTTAAATCCTGCACATAAAGCAATATTTTAAAGCTTATTTTTTAAAACTTTAAAACAATACACACAATGCAGTATGAATAGTCACTATTTTGCAATGACGTGTAGAAGTAGATAATGATTATCTAATGAGGGTGTATGGCATTTCACATTTTCTGACTGTTTACAAATGCTATGTAATTGTTTTTATTCCCTAAAAATCATAATTCATAAACACATTCTTATTATGTACTGTATAGTCAGGCAACAGAGTTTTTACATTTTATGTGAATATAAGAGAACTGTACTAATACTGTAAAAAAAATTATTGAATCAACTTAAAATATGAAGGCAACCAACTTCAGGACATTTTTGAGTTGACTTAACTTTCAACCCAAATACTGCACTTGACTCGATTTAAGTTGAGTAAACTCAAAAATGTCCTGATGTTTATTGCCTTAAAATTTTAAGTTGAGTCAACTTTTTTTTTTTACAGTGTATAGTGTAATGTTTTTTTGAAAGTGCCAGCATATCGAGACAGTAACAAGCTTGTTGACAACTCTAGCTGTAAAGATGCAAAATAGATTTATGCAATACTGGAATATCGCATTATAAAGCATGATGACCATCTAATGAGCCAAAGAAAACTAAATCATTACTTTCTGACAAATAATAAAAAGAGAAAAAGCCACTGTGCATGGCCCTGAGCTTATCTAACTCAGTTGTGCACAAATTTTTTTATGCAAATTTTTAAAATGTTTGCACAACTTAGCATTTACATTAAGCATTTTTTATTCAACATCCCAAAATGTGCATAAAATAGGTGTATGGAAACAGCTATTGAGTTAAAAAAGCTTTACCCCACAACAACTGCATAAATACATCCACTAACAATGTAGGAATAGCATATAAAGGCACCACCCTCTTCTTGAAAGCTGCAGCTCATTTGCATTTAAAGGGAGACACACAGAATCAGCCTGTACTTGCACACACCCAAATATAGACACATTTGCAGCATCCCAAAATCTGCATAAAATAGGTGTATGGAAACATAGCTATTGAATTAAATAAGCTTTACCCCACAACAACTGCATAAATACATCCAGTAACAATGTAGGAATAGCATATAAAGGCTCCGCCCTCTTCCTGAAAGCTGCAGCTCATTTGCATTTAAAGGGAGACACACAGAAACAGCCTGTTTTTGCACACACTCAAATAAGTACACAGACACAACTTCACACAGGGACACCACAAATTTATTTGACATCTTAGGTAAGGAAACACAATATGTCCCCTTTAATATCTACTATCAATGAGACAGTCTCTGCCAAGCAAGCTACAGATACGCCTAGAATCTTATCTCTTATTGGCTGGCTCCTCTCAGACTTATCTCTAATTGGCTGGCTGCTCCTAATGAGGACCTATAAGCTGTGCCTGTCCTGTCTGACTGTCCCACAGCAGATTAGTGTCTGGAAAAGCAGGCCTGTTTCCACTTTCAGCATCTCCTGTTCTTTTCTTTCTGCTGGTGGGACAGACAGACGGGACGGGGATTAGGGTCTGCAGAGCTCCGACATTCATCACCTCTTTTCATCTCGCTGCTGACTGACAGTTCAGGAAGACTTCTGCAAATTAAGGAGACCCGTAAAGAGAGGTCAGAGGGGAACAGAGATGTTTTTAACGCTCACTTTGACAAGATCTGTGGGTTTATGAAAATCTGCTATCTGAATATGAAATGATATAAGTACAACATGCACAATACAACCATCCAGGGTACAAAGACAAACAAACAAATGCTTTAATATAATAAAAAATATTATTAATTAAATTTTTATTAGGCTTTATACTTAATTTAATGATCATAGAATTATTATTTATCATTTATTTATAATAATTAGATCAGTAATTGATAACCGAGTCCAGTTCAGGGATCGAAAGTGAGGATTTTAAGTGAATTTAAGATTTATAAGCTCTGAAAAGCATGTACTTATCAGATTTTTTCAACTTACCATGTCAACATTTCCATTATTTAAATAATTTATCATATATTATTGCCCTTATATGTGTAAATAATCTAAACATCTTTAAATTATTTGTTTAAATTAAAAGATACTCCACAATGTTATTTATATTTAACATATACTTACATATTAAACACCGTATGATAATTATTTAATATTTCTTTACTATTATTATACATATACAAAATGTCATATTTTTATTATTCTATTTCTTTATATTTGATGTGTACTTAAATATTAAACACGTTTTAAAGTTTATGTTTTTTTAATATAACCTAAATACAAAGTCATTTATGTATTATTCTATTTATTTATATTTATTCATTCATTCATTTTCTTTTCGGCTTAGTCCCTTTATTAATCTGGGGTCGTCACAGCGGAATGAACCGCCAACTTATCCAGCATATGTTTTACGCAGCGGATGCCCTTTCAGCTGCAACCCATCACTGGGAAACATCCATATACACTCACTCACACTCATACACTACTGACAATTTAGCTTACCCAATTCACCTATACCGCATGTCTTTGGACTGTGGGGAAAACCGGAGCACCCAAGGGGAACCCACGCCAACACGGGGAGAACATGCAAACTCCACACAGAAATGCCAACTGACCCAGCCGAGGCTCGAACCAGCGACCTTCTTGCTGTGAGGCGATCGTGCTACCCACTGCGCCACCGTGAGGCCTATTTATATTTAACGTACTTAAATATTAAACACGTTATAAAATGTGTTATTTTCTAATATAAATTAAATACAAATATCATATTTTTATTATAGGCCTCACAGTGGCGCAGTGGATAGCACGTTCGCCTCACAGCAAGAAGGTCGCTGGTTCGAGCCTCGGCTGGGTCAGTTGGCATTTCTGTGTGGAGTTTGCATGTTCTCCCTGTGTTGGCGTGGGTTTCCTCCGGGTGCTCCGGTTTCCCCCACAAGTCCAAAGACATGCGGTACAGGTGAATTGGGTAGACTAAATTGTCCATAGTGTATGAGTGTGAATGGGTGTGTATGGATGTTTCCCAGAGATGGGTTGCAGCTGGAAGGGCATCCGCTGCGTAAAACATATGCTGGATAAGTTGGCGGTTCATTCCGCTGTGGCGACCCCGGATTAATAAAGGGACTAAGCCGAAATGAAAATGAATGAATGAATGAATATTTTTATTATTCTACTTATTTATATTTAAAATATTTACTTAAATATTAAATGCTATAAAATGTATGTTATATTTTTTATATAAATTAAATACAAAATATCAATTTGTATGATTATATTTATTTATATTTAACATATGTACTTAAATATTAAACACGTTATAAATGTATGTTATTTTTTTATATAAATTAAATACAAATATCAAATTTATATAATTCTCTTTATTTGTATTTAACATATGTACTTAAATATTAAACACATTATAAAATGTATGTATTTTTATATAATTTAAATACAAAATCTTATTTATATTATTCTATTCATTTATATTTAATATATGTAATTAAATATTAAACACATAAAAAATGTATGTTATTTTTTATATCAATTAAATACAAAACTCATATTTTTATTATTCTCCATTTATATTTAACATATGTACTTAAATATTAAACACATTTTACATTTATGTGATTTTTTTAATATAAATTAAATAGAAAATAACAATTTTTATGATTATATTGATTTATATTTAACAATTCCCTAAAATATTAAATTATACAGCTTTCACTTTGCAAAATAAAGTCATATACTGTATAAAAATGAGTAGATTTACACGCAAATATTAGCTTAGACTATTTTTTCAGAGGCATTTCTTTCTAAATATCTATAATATATATTATATATAATAACATATATAAAAAATATCCAAACAATTTATCAGTGACAATTATTTCAGTGCAGACAAGTAGCAAAGCTTCATCTACAAAGAAAAGCTTTGATCTTTCAGAAAAGTGCATTTAGCACCAGGTCAAACTACAACGCCATTAATTACTAAATGAGATGCAGATTTTTGCACTTAAATACCCCACATTATGCAGCGCTGCAACTGTTCAGTGAGTTCACCCTTCAGTGTTGGCATGTCAGCGATGGTCAAGAGCAGACGGAGAGTCTCATCCAATCAGTCAATGACCCCCAGACCTCTAAAAACCCCAGCCGGAGGAATCTGGAGTCAGGAGCCAGAGCTAATCCCCAACTCTCATCAGGATCCCTGAAGCTCAGCGAACGCACATGACAAATGACAGAGCATCTCCATCGCCCTAAATCAGCCCAAACATAAACAACACATTCCACACTCAAAGCCTTTTCACCACAGTAGCACCACAGAAACATCATCATGGCAGCATTTATCCATCATTACCAATGACAACGCAGTATTCTCCTGTCAATAATACTGCATGTTCTGTACAACAGGGGTAATATCAAATATATGACATATAGGGCTGCATGA
The DNA here is from genome assembly GCA_903798125.1 of Danio choprae. NCBI lineage: Eukaryota > Metazoa > Chordata > Actinopteri > Cypriniformes > Danionidae > Danio > Danio choprae. The sequence continues at coordinate 6,603,647 of CAIGQW010055978.1, read as the reverse complement.
TATATCATTTCATCATCAATAACGCAATGTGCGCAAACGCAATTGTCACATCGCAGGATATGTCATGTGGAGTCTGAATCATACATGACCAGGAGCCACAGAAAACATACGATTTGTAGAGTCACTGCTAAGTTTAAGCATAACAGAGTGAAAGTTTATCATTTGTTTTTCAATGGGGTGGTCCACTACGACATCATATTTTAAACTTTAGTTTATGTGTAGCTGTGTGAACTTAAACAACATCTCTGAATGTAATACGATCAAAGTTCAATGCAAAGGGAGGCTAAGAGTTAGCTTAGCAAAGCCTACAGCGAACAAAGTTTGGAGACTACAAAAAAATACATCCGGGTTAATGAGATCATAAACCCTTCAGGTTACGCGCATACAGCCCGCGCAGTGAGGGGTGCCGTCTGCCGTCCAAACCCTGCTATTTCCACAGAGCTTGTTCTGTTTCTGTATTTAGGCTTCCAAACGACATGACACAAAGAGAGAAGTGCTTACAGTTTATTTTAATTATGTTCCAGAGAATTATAAAACAGATATAGCTAGCATTTTACATAAGGACAGCTTCCAGAATCTCTCCCAGTTCAGTGCTGGATTCGGCTAAATGCTCCTCAAAGAAGGAGCAACTCCAACCATAATAGAAGAAGCTGTGGATTGTGAGCCACAACCTGTAGGTATTTTTATGATCTATTACATTCATAGTTTCTAGCATTAACCAGACCCCTAGTTTTTCGCGATTCCGTGATGGCTGAAACTGCATAGGCCGTGAACGGGATGTATTTGAGTGTCTCTGAAAAAATGACGTCTCACCTGCGCCCTCACAATCCTAACATTACATGGAATGGGGGGCGGGAGGAGTTTTCAGCTTGTGCATTAAGCAGAAGCAGTCTTAATTTAACTTCAGACTGCAAAAGAAAGTTATATACCCCACATTATGCACTATATCGTTTATCTCTTTCCCTGCCGTTGACGAGTTTTACGGCAATCCGTGTTTTAGGAGTATTCATTCATTCATTCATTTTCCTTCGGCTTAGTCTCTATTTCAGAAGTTGCCACAGCGGAATGAACCGCCAACTATTCCAATATATGTTTTGCGCAGCGGATGCCCTTCCAGCTGCAACCCAGTACTGGGAAACACCCATACACACTCATTCACACACACAATCATACACTAGGGCCAATTTAATTTATTCAATTCACCTATACCGCATGTCTTTAGACTGTGGGGGAAACCGGAGCACCTGGAGGAAACTTACGGCAACACGAGGAGAACATGCAAACTCCACACAGAAATGACAACTGACCCAGCCGGGACTCAAACTAGTGACCTTCTTGCTGTGAGGCGACAGTGCTAACCACTGAGCCACCGTGCATTCCAAGAGAGTTAAAAATATTTGGGCACAAAAAAAAATTATGCAACAAAGATTAATTTAATTTATTATTTATGGAGAAAAAAAAATGTTCTTACTTAAAATGTGTGTCTTGATTCTAGTCCAAGTATCTACATTTCAAAGTGAACATAAGATTATTTTACGTAGCTCATTGGCAGATCATTTTGCTTGTTTTAAGGAAAAACTCCTAATTTTGACTTATTTCTTCTGAAGGTGAAAATAAATCAATATTTGTACTTCATTAAGAGTTTTTAAATATATTTGGACTAAAAACGAGACAAAGCAAAGTAAGAAAAGCATTTTTTTTGCATTTTGATTATTTTTCTGTACCTGAATACTATAAGTCAGATTTTTTCAATATAACTATGACGGTACTCTTGCAATGGACCTTCTTTCTAAGGTGTAAAAAGAGGTAGAATTCTTGATATTAACAAACTATTAACTTAAGCTATAAGACTTTTGGCTCAATAAATTACTACTTTACTGCTTATTAAGAGTTAGTAAGGTAGTAATTGTGTTTAGGATTATGGAGGTATAATAAGATCATGCAGAATATGTACTTTATAAGTACTAATAAACAGCCAATATCTTATTAATAGACAGGGGGAAAGTCAGTAGTTAATAGTGGGCACCTAAACTAATGCATTAACAAAAATTAGGTGTAAAACACATATGTAATAATTGTAATCAAAACTTAATCACTGTTTTCAAAATTAAATAACAGGCCCCGAATAATCTTTGAAAAATTATGAAAAAAAAAAAAAAGTGCAAAAATCTGTATTTTATTATATACATTTTAAGGATGCAGTCTTCATTTTCTAATCAAATAGCTTTGATAATAAAATTAGCAAATTGTAAAAATATAATTTGGAAAATATGTATTATCATTATTATTATTATAATTTTTTTGTTTTATTATTATTATATATCTTTTTTATTTCCCTTAATTCAATCATTCATTTTCCTTCGAACCAGCAACTTATCCAGCATATGTTTTACACAGCGGACGCCCTTCCAGCTGCAACCCAGTACTGGGAAACACCCATACACTCATACACTACGGCCAATTTAGTTTATTCAATTCACCCATAGCGCATGTCTTTGGACTGTGGGAGAAACCGAAGCACCCAGAGGAAACCCACGCCAACACGGGGAGAGCATGCAAACTCCACAAATGCCAACTGATCCAGCTGGGACTCGAACCAATGACCTTCTTGCTGTGAGATGACAGTTCTAACCACTAAGCCACTGTGTTGCCTTCCCTTAATTCCTTTTCATGAAACTAAAAAACGCAGAAGCAGAAAAACTAAACAATTTCTTAAAATACTATAATAACATAACACATTAGTTTTTATAGTTGACACATTTATTTATTTACTTATTTTCTTTCTTTTTGTACATTTTTTATGCTGAAACTAGTCATCAACACAACAAAATAAATCACAATTTCAGCATTTTCAACCAAACTTCAAAGAGCAAATTCAATTAGATAAAAAATATTGTTTTATAAGGTTTATGATTCAATTCTTAATTTGATTATTTTATATTGACATTAAAATATTAATTTCGAAAATATCATGCATTCATTTATTTATTTTTTATTTTTTTACATAAACATGAGACATTTTAGTGCTGTTGACCAAAGAAAATGATCAACATTTTATGATTTTCAACCAAACTTTAAAAAGCTGACTGAATTTGAAATATTTGTGAAGTAAATTATAATTAATAACAATAAATATGCATGGTCAACAAATCGAGTTTCTCCTAAGCGCCCTTTCATGACCCCTAAAACCCCTGTTTCAGAGCGGCCCTCCTGCTTATCCCAGCACATGGGTTTCATTTAACCGCCACCACAAAAAACATTTAGTAGTGTTACACCAAGCATTTGCTGCTCTCTCCATAAAAGAAACACTCCATAATACATAATAAGTCCCTCCAGAATCATTAAAAACAGACCTGGCTCTAACAGGAGCACTGTTGATTGTGATATCGGACAGTGAAGCCCCGAGGGCCCCGACACCCTCACCGTCCCAAAACTGCACCTGCTCAGCACTGAATGTGAGCTTTCTGAAAGTGCGTCACTGACAGAAGCAGGCCGCAGCATCTGGACCCATTATCCACTCGCTAATTGATAACAGTTAAGAAGAGATAACAGTTTTGAAGGCAACAGTCGCGCATTATTAAAAGCAATCATGAAAAACAAGAAATCAGACCCTAAACTCGAGGCTCTGTTGGCTTGATTGCACCTTTTCGCCCTTCAGCAAAACACATATCGCTTCAGGATGGAGGATTATGCAGAAAGTGTGTTTATAAGTCATTTCTGGGAGGTTTCACGGTTTAAATCATGTTTAAAGTATTACTTATTTATTCTAAATACATTAACTAATACAACCTTAATGTAAAGTGTTACCAAAATCTCTAAGTGAGGAAAAAAAAAAAAGTTCCTTTGAGTTTCTTTTCACTGTTGAAACCGGATGAAGATATTTTGAAAAATGTTGGAAACGGTTGCCATTGACTCCTATAGTAGGAAAAAAAAACCTGGTTACAGGTTTGGCTTTAGCAAAATACATAACGCTTCTGGATGGAGGATTATGCAGAAAGTGTGTTTATAAGTGTAACGAAGCGGATGTGTGGATGTGTCGACAGCAGAAATGTGGATCCAAGTGCAGTTTATTGAAGACAGGTCGTTACAGGCATTAGTCAATGCAGGAATAAAACAGGAGCATAGGGGTAATCTGAAAATGTAGTTAAAATACAGGTGAGAGGTCAGGCGAGGCGGCAAAGGATCAAAAGAAGGAACAAGGCAAAAATCGGGAACTCAAAACAGGAAAACGGCTTCACGATGTTCATGAAAGAAACAAGACTTGGATCAGAACGTGATAGTGAGGTGTATAAATAGTCCATGTAATCAGTGAGATGTGCTACAGCTGTGTCTGTGTGTGAATGTCTGGATTATTGTCAGCTGCTGCGAGAGTTGATGGGTGCAAAGAGTTCTGGGAGTTGTTGTTCATTCAGAATACCGGAAGTAATCTCCAGTGGGGAAAACACTGCTGGCAATCCCTACAGTAAGACATTTCTGGGGGGGTTCAAGCTCTAAATCAGGTTTTAACTTAAAAATGTACAAAATTTATGTATTTCTTATTTATTCTAGCTTGAATTTTTCTAACCAAATCAGAGGTTTTGTACTTGATGCCAGTACTGTCTCTTTCACTGTGGATGAAAGTGTCTGACTAAAGGTAAAGTTTGGGGTAAAGCATTTTCTAGACAAGGAAAACATATTGTTATGTTTTCAGAAATAATAAGCCAAATTTACATGAGTTTTTTCTGAAAACAAGCTAAATTAAGTAAAATAATCTTGCTTTCTGTTTTGTTTTGAAGTAAGTTTATTTTACTTACCCCACTGGCAGATAATTTAGCTTTAGGTTTAACAAACATTTTTTACTTGTCTAGAAAACCCTTCTTGTTTTAAGAAAAAAAACCTTTATGAGTTTCCTTTCTCTGTTGAAGAAGATAGTTTGAAGAATGTTATAAACCGGTAGCTATTGACTTCTATAATAGGAAAAAAATATAATGGAAGTCAATGGTTTACAGCAGGGGTGTCCAAACTCGGTCCTGGAGGGCCGGTGTCCTGGAGAGTTTAGCTCCAACTTGCTTCAACACACCTGCCAGGAAGTTTGTAGTATATCTAGTAAGAGCTTGATTAGCTGGTTCAGGTGTGTTTGATTAGGGTTGGAGCTAAACTTTCCAGGACACCGGCCCTCCAGGACCGTGTTTGGACACCCCTGGTTTACAGGTTTGCAACATACTTCAAAATATCTTCTTTTGAAAGACAATAAATCAGACCCTAAACCTTTCTCTCTAACTGGCTCTGTTGGCTTGATTTCTTTTAGATTATTTTTAATTTAGCTTGCTTTCAGGAAAAAACACTTTTTATTTCTGAAAACAATATCCTTCTTATTTGAAAATGTTTTAGACGTTTGGAATAGAAACAAGACAAATAAACAAAGAAAGAAAAAGAAAAATAGAAAAGCATGATTCTTTTGCAGTGAAACCTTCATTAGTTTCTTTTTTTTTTCCTGTTGAACACTAAAGAAGGTATTTAGAAGAATGTTGGAAACTGGTAACCATTGACTTCTATAGTACACTGTAAAAATCGATTAGGTTACATTACTTAAAAAAAGAAAGTAAACTCGTTGCCTTATAATTATTAAGTAAACAAACTATGTGCATAATCAATAAAAGTTAAATTAAGTCAATAGATTTACTGACTTTTTAAAGTAAAATCAACTGGTTGCTTTTAAGGCAATGGGTTTACTCACTTTTTACTTTTAAAGTCAAGTAACTAATCGCTTTTTACAGTGTAGGGGAAAAAATACTATGGAAGTTAATGGTTACAGGTTTGCAACATTCTTTAAAATATTTTCTTTTGAAACCGAAAGTGAAAGAACAGGCTTGAGGCCACCTGAGGGTGAGTAAATGATGACACAGTTTTAATAGTATTTATTTAAACCTGGGTCGCTGTAAAAACTTGTGTTTGAAAACTGTGGCAGTGAAGAGTCATCCTGTTGGGTGTTTGTTTGGAAACAAGACATTATAGGGTGCTGCTTGTGGAGCAGAAACCCAAAATCCTGGGGAGTTTTATTTTAATAATAAATGAATATAACAACTTTCCCTGTTAAACAAATAAAAAACTAAATATCATGTCAAGACATATTGAGACTTTTGGATGTCTTTCGAATGCCACTACACCCCTTTCTAGCATCAGTGGACGTTTTTTGGACCGCTTTGGGACATCCGTGAATGTCGTTTGGCTACAGGAATCATGCCTTAATTTTATTGGAAAAACCTAATGAGAAATGAAGGAATGAGCAAACAAACAAACAAACAAATCCTGCTCATGGCAGCTTTTGGTTCAATAAAGGCTTATGGCAGCAAACACATTCATCGACCCAAACATAAATCTGCTGAATTACTAAATATTACATTGTCTGCTACTGTAATTTAATTCTCACTAGATTCTCCTGTTCGGTGGCACCTCAATGACAAAGACAGCTTTTCAAAAACACCCTACAGACTCCACAGGATGGAAAAATCATGCATATTATTAAATACACAGTCTATCTTGCTCCACAAATCCATCTATATAGAAATAGCAGACATATTACTGTATCAGAAAATATCCATAAATTAGCAGTTTCCCGTATTTTGTGATTCTTTTTTTATTTTCATTTATTTATACTTATAGTTATTGAATTGCATCATGAAGACTTGATCTGTACTCCAACATTTGATTTTGAATAGCCTAAAAAAGTGACTTTTATTCACATTTTTAATAGTTTGAAGTGATGCATTGGTTGGATTGGTGCTGTAAATTATGGTGCAAAAACCTGGTGATAAAATGCCAATACTCTTCTGTTTTTTTTACAGATTTAATTCAATATATATTGCTTAAAACTGCTAAAATGTAAATAAAAATCACTTTGTTAAACTGCAGAGTTGAATTTTCAACATCAAATGTCAACAGAGCAGAGATCAAGGTCCCATAAGTAAATTCAAAACTGTAAATAACACCTGTGCATTACAAAATATAGAAACTGTTAATGTATTTTTTACAGTACTTTCTTAAAAATTCAACATGCTTCATTGGCATTGGTTGTTATTCATGTTCTCCCCGTGTTTGCGTGGGTTTCCTCTGGGTGCTCCTGTTTCCTCCACTGGTCCAAAGACATGCGCTATAGGTGAATTGGGTAAGCTAAACTGCCCGTAGTGTATGTGTGTGAATGAGAGTGTGTGGGTGTTTCCTAGTGATGGGTTGCAGCTGGAAGAGTATCCGCTGTGTAAAACATATGCTGGATAAGTTGGCGGTTCATTCAGCTGTGGCAATCCCTGAATAATAAAGGGACTAAGCTGAAAAGTAAATGAATGAATGAATGAATGGTTGTTATTCATTTGATTAAACTGTGTTCCTGACACCAAGCAACTTTTAATGTTTTTTGAGTCGTGATTTAGTTGACCAGGCACCACAGTTCTGAACATGTCACTGCAAAGTTTACACATTATAGAGTAAAAGTTTATCCTTCGCATATGATTTTAAGTGCATTGTTGCATTTGCTCTTCGGTGATTCGGCTTTAAGCAGTGATATTTACATTACACTCAACTTCATTTACACTACTTACACTAAACTGAACTTCAACTGTGAAAACTGGACTGAAGCAGTTTTACTAGAACTTCATCTATGCTAAAGGGTCACGAAACCCCCTGTCTCAGCAGGGTGTTTTCACACTTCTAGTTTGAAAAAAGTCAGGAAAGTGGGTGAGTCCAGCTTTGTTTAGGTGGAAGTGTTGAGTGGCGAAAGAGGGAAGGGTTTGCATGAAAAGGGGAGTTTCAGTTCGAGCACACGCTGATTTTCACAGAGGCAACTCAAATACAGACGCAGGGGAGACAGTTACTATGTTTACATGGACATCAGTAATCAAATTACTTGCCTTAATCTGAATAAGATAATAATATGATGAAAGTGTTTACATGAGTTGCTTTTTGAATGTCCCCTTTTTTATGTTATAGCACATAATTCGATTAAAATCATTGCATCATTGCTGCGCTCACACCTCCAGAGTTTCATGTAATTCCAGGTGTTTCATTCTTAATATGTCGACTTTAACTGCAGTTTGGCACTTTCACTTTCATTCACGAACATTTCATGCATGTCCCCCATGACAAACGAGATATTGGAAGAGTGCTGCTCTGGAAGGGTGTAGTTTACATGGAATTTGATGATACCGCACGCAGAATGGGAGAAAAAAAACCTCCGCATTTTTCGGTACATGCAGAGACTTGGTAGGTGCAAACAACGGCAAACAGCCTCGTGTGTATAGACTATCCTGTCACAAAATGCGACGAAAATACTACACGACGGTAATAGTTTGATTGAGGTGTTTACATGTTTACATTCGAAGAGCAGCATTTACAGCGGATCTTTCAGTCCATAATATTGTAGTGATATTAACGTACTGTAAACTTAGTAACTAAATCATTTTGACTAAGGTATGTCTTTAAAAACTGAATACTGAGTACTGCTGACGATACCAACTAACTTTGCCATCTAAATAAAGATAAACAAAGAACATTAATCACACACTTACCAAATCTGTAGAGACAGGACAATCAACATGAACTGGAACTGCGTTTTTCCAGTTGTGGCAAATCTGGATTTCAAATCTGGTGGCAAATCCGGATTTCACCATTTCCAGATGCGAAAAGGTCTCAGGTAAAAAAAACGTATTTTTGTCGCATTAGCATACCACTGTACTCCACAAATGTGGGCCCACACGTGAGCAGTGCCCTCATCCCGGGAAAATAGAAACAAAACCTTCATTGCAGTACATTTATAAACGCAACAGTGACGACCCATGTCTTCAAATAATTCTTCTTTTTCTACTTTTTCTAATTACAGTTGGCAACACAACGTGGCGTCTCTCTGCCGTCTGAACACTGTACAGGTAAAAACAGGTCTTCGAAGCTATCATATAATTAAGTTGCACCTCATTCACAATAGAGAGCGCTGATTGGTTCGAACCAAGTCTATCTCTTGAATTAATGATGAAAGCTCAAAGACATCACGTTGTACCCTCCGCTACAGAGATCCAGTCTCCATGCTGGATTTTACACAAGGATCTCACGGCCGTGACGCAGCTTCAAATGTTCTTTTTTTAAACCGGAAGAACGAATTTGCTTGAAATAATGCAAAAACAACCAGTTTTCACTTCTTAGAAAAGTGTTTTTAGCAGCGTGGGACACATTTATGGCAGTCAACATCTCAAAAAATGTGTTTTGTCGTTTCGTGACCCTTTAAGCTGCTTTGACACAATCCATTTATTTATTAATTTTCCTTCAGTTTAATCCCTTATTTAGCAGGGGTTGCCACAGCGGAAAGAACTGCCAACTATTCCGGCATATGTTTTATGCAGCAAATGCCCTTCCAGCCGCAACCCAGTACTGGGAAACACCCATACACTCTCACATTCCCACACACACACTCATATACTACGGCCAATTTTGTTTACCCAATTCACCTATAGTGCATGTCTTTGGATTGTGGGGGAAACCGGAGCACCCAGAGGAAACCTACACGAACATGGGGAGAACATGCAAACTCCACACAGAAATGCAACTGGCCCAGCTGGGACTCGAACCAGCAACCTTCTTGCTGTGTGGTGACATTGCTAACCACTGAGCCACTGTGCCACCTTCGCTTAGACACAATCTTCATTTTAAGCACTATAGAAATAAAGATCAATTGAACTGAATTACTGTGTCATTCTGTAACTGTGGGTGTGACTGTGTATGCATTTCTAGTGAGTTTAAAACATTTTGCCATAAGACATTAACAAAGATTAATTGTATTTAATTATTTATATAATGATGATTATGCGATGCTATTTTACAATTAATTATTCTATCTCTGCATACCTGAATACTTTTAGACTCTCCAGAAAACCATAAACTACAGTTTATTTCATTTGTGTCCTTGCTCTGTTATATTAATTAATACTTGTTCATTTGTTTATTATGTATGTTTCAGATGCACTCTCCTACAAAATCAACCCAGTCATTAGGCCAGTCAGGATAAGTCATTTTTAATGTGTGATATATTGTCATAGAAATTAAAGCCATAAGTGTTATTATTGTCATTTTAAGACCAATTTATGTCTGTGTTTCTATAATGATTATACAACAGCATATAAATAAACAAACACATTCAAGGGACAAAAATGACACGTAAATGTACTTGTAAAATGGCTTTAACGTTATTCCTGAATAAACACTCTTCTGGAAGTGGACCGCAGATTCGAAAACGAGCTCATTTGGACACTTTCTTGTAAACCTGTCAGTAGTTTTCAGTAAAATATAATACTTTTTTTTTTTTTTAATCACATTTAAAAATATTGTACATTGTTTGTAAAAGAGTTGAACCCTGAACTCGCTGACGCCTCCAATGGAGATTAGATGATACGACAGAATCTGCGCAATCAGCTAAAATTTTAAAGACATTTATATTTAAGTAAACACGATGGACGATATATATTGTGTCACCAAAAGTGATTGAAGTCATGTCCATGTATTGCACACTAAGTTATATTGATTATTGTGATTATTGAAATAATCATCCTCCCAGAAGTTATCGATTGTCCCAAAACCCTGTTTAAAATCTAAAGGGGGCAGAGCTTTTTCAGGTCTCTCACTCCTTTTAACCATTAGAACGTCTTCTGTTAAGTCTCTAATGTCCCTTGGGGTGTGTATGTTTCAGCTCAAAATACCCCACAAAAAATATTGTATAACTCGTTGAAACTGCCTTTTTAGGGCTTTGATCCAAATTGTGCCGTTTTGGTGACTGTCGCTTTAAATTCATATGAGATTGTGCTTCATGGAAAAGAAGCTGGAGCTACAAACGCCTATGCATCAGCATAGCAACAGATTCAAAACAGAAATAACTTTATCTCTGTGAAAAACTGAAAATGTCAGCAAAAGGGTCTCAGAAGAAGGCAGTCTATGGAGACTACGGTGTTCATTTGTCCTAAAACTCCACATTTATAACACTTAGGCACTTAACACATATAACACATGTATTCACTTAGTCGCTGACATTTTCTTCAGCAGGTACAGTGTGAAAACTCTAATGGCGGACGGCTGCTTCTCACTCAAGGCTGTCTATGCTAATGAGAGCGTGATGTCAGTGACGTCACTAATGGGCGGAGCTTTCCCATTACAATGACATGTACAAAGAGAGAATGTTCAAAGTGTTTCTGCAGACTGTTTTTATGAAGTGTCATTATAAAAAATAGTATTATTTCATTTTTACCATTAGAGGCTGGCTATATTCACACATTGTTGCCACACACCTGTGTTTAACCCCCCTATAAAAGTCATTTTTTGCATAATAGGTCCCCTTTAAAACACTACTTTTCTTTTAGTCTTTTGACAAACTTGATAACACTTTAATGGTGCTTTGTTTTGTTCTTTGCATTTATTATTTTAAAAATCGCATCATTTAATGCAGGGGTCACCAAACTGGTTCCTGGAGGGCCGGTGTCCTGCAGAATTTAGCTCCAACCCTAATCAAACACACCTTAACAAGCTAATCAAGGTCTTACTAGGTATACTTGAAACACCTAGGCAGGTGTGTTGAGGCAAGTTGGAGCTAAACCCTGCAGGGACACAGGCCCTCCAGGGCCGAGATTGGTGACCCCCAATTTAATGTGTTCACATTTTATGGTATTGTAATGCTTTTGTTAGTTTATACTTCTGTTATTTGGCTGTCCAGCACTTTGGTCAGCACTTGTTGCTTTTAAGGTGTTATATAAATAAACCTGACCTTGAATTCTTTCTTTCATTACCATTGCAATGCCAGTTGTTTTTTTTTTCCAATATCTGGTAACCCCATCTCAAACTATTCACCAATACATAGTTCTTCTAATCTATAGCATTGCTGTGAAAACCCTCCTTTTTAAGTGTGTTGGTCATTGGTGCACAAACGCTCACACACAAGTATATACACACATCATATTTCTTATCTGTGGCTGCAGACTAATTTGGTGAATGGGAGCACTTAAAACCCTTTCACTATGAGATAAAGAGAAATTTGACTGATTTGACAGAAGACAGAGGATGAGGAATGAGAGACACTGAGGCTGAATGACCTTCACACGGCCTCATCAAATCCAGCTCGCTCAAACTGACGTGACCATACCGTGCGTTTGCTGTGTACTTGTGTAATCTAAACCACAACGCTTCTTGAAACAACGTCATATTTTTTCGCACCAAAATGCAGTAACTTTGGAAGTAATGAAGTGAGAAAATGTCCGTTTTTCAAAGCTTAATAAAGCTAAACATGTTGATCATTAGACTGATCATTGATAGCAGTTTTTGAAAGCTTTTTATACAATCGTCAGGGTAATATCATGAACAAAATACACTATACTGTTCAAAACTTTGTGGTCAATGTGATTTTTTCCCCACCACAACAAATGTATTTTTGTAAAATAAATACAGCAAAAATTGTATATGTAATATTGTGAAATAAGAAATTATACAACAGCATCAGGCGACACGGTGAGCACTGTCGCCTCACAGCAAGAAGGTTGCTGGTTCGAGTGGGTTAGTGGGCATTTCTGTGTGGAGTTTGCATGTTCTCCCCGTGTTCGCGTGGGTTTCCTCCGGGTGCTCTGGTTTCCCCCACAATCCGAAGACATGTGCTATAAGTGAATTGAATAAACTAAATTGGCTGTAGTGTATGAGTGTGAATGAGTGTGTATGGATGTTTCTCAGTCCTGGGTTCCAGCTGGAAGGGCATCCGTTGTGTAAAACATATGCTGGATAAGTTGGCGGTTCATTCCCCTGTGGCAACCCCTAATAAATAAAGGGACTAAGCCGAAGGAAAATGAAATGAAATTCAACAATAGTATAAAAAGAATATCTAAATAATTTTTCACAATTATTTGAATAATTACATTATATTTATTATTAATTCAAATAAATGCTTTCTGTTTTTAAAATATTTTAAAAAGTAATTTTGCAACATAAAAAAGTAAAAATACACTAAAACGCAAAGCTGAATTACTCCAGATGTCACATGATGCTGCTCAAGCAACATTTATTATTAATAACAGTTTTATTTCCACAACTGTGGAAATTGAGAATCTTTTTTTGTAGCCTTCTAAAAGTCAAATGTTCACAAAGGCCGAAGGTCTAGAATAGAAGATTATGTCCAACAAAATAACCTGGTGACAACAAACACCTTTAATTAAATGACCAAAAGATAATCTGTCATATGCATTCACACATAGCTGTATTCAATTCAATTCAAGTGTATTTATATAGCACCTTTTACTATGTAGATTGTAGCTTAACATGTTTATTTGAATGTTTCAGCTTAACATTCCATAACCAACTCCAAAAAGATGTGGGTTGAGTAAAATTTTAGAATGAATTCTATTCTATATATGTCTGATAACATTTCCTCCCTATTTTAAATACAAATATTGTCATTTAGAGTAATAATGTAGTAAAACAAATATGTAAAACTTAATATATGTAACACATATAAATACACTACAATAGTTATGAATCCAAAGAAATTGAGAATTTTCATATTTTTCCATAGTTTGATATTCACATATACCTACAGTATATAAAATAAGCCAAAGATAATTGCGATTCTTTTTAAAAATCGAATTGTAACCTGTTCATCGAATCCTACAAATTTAACAACCAATCAAGTCAACAAAACGTGTTTATCCGCCAGCACCAATCTGACGCCAACCAACTCAAGCATCCATTCACTGTTAACAATTTCCTGAAGAATTTACAGTAACTTACTGGAACCAGTTCGCCAGTAACTTACTGTAAATGAATTACAGCAAAAATATTGTATTTACATTTACAGCACCATTTATCTCGCCAAATTGTATATATCTTTACTGTAAAATATACGTTAATTTTCGCAACGCAACTTTAAAATACAGTAACAAACTGCATAACTGTCCCACAGTAAAATACAGTTCACATAAGATAAATACTAAGCCATTTACAAAAATCGTTAACAGTGTACAATCCAAAGCTACAGCAGTTTGTCCCATTTTTCCTCCAATAAATCTCTTTCTGAATGAGAGCTAAATAGTGTGTGTGTGATGAAGGAAAGTTTTCTTCTCTGTCCAGTCAGCCTGTCTCCCTCTTATCAGAGCAGACTCTCCCCCTGCCGGCTCCTATCAGCCCCTGTTCAGCTGCTCACTGACCGTCTACACTGCACATTCTCTCTCTCTTTGTTTCTCTGTTTCTCTCTCTCTCTCTCTGTTTCTCTCTCTCTGTTTCTCTCTCTCTGTTTCTCTCTCTCTCTCTCTCTCTCTCTCTCTCTCTCTCTCTCTCTCTCTCAGACTCTCCTGGGATCAGCCTGGTGTTGTTGCTGTGCTATCAGAGTGTGAGGGAGAGCTGAGGTTCTGCACAGTGTCTCACATACACACTAAAACACACTTACCTTTACACTGTGCTTAAAATATGGATTTAAAAAAATATATATTACATTTATTAGAGATGAAGGGTATTGATATTGATTATTTGATCAGTTTTGTTATTTATTAAAATATTTTTATACAATTTTACATTACCAAATGTTTAGATTTTCGAATCTATCTACATTTTTTTTACCCAATTACCATTGATTTTATATAATATAACAATTTTATTTGGCTTTAGTTCTGCTAAATATAATAGTGTAGCTAACATAAAATAACAATAAACAATTAGCATTGAACTTATTCATTTTTGTTAATTCTAGTCAGTAAATAACAAGTATAATATAAATATAGTTATTCTTTTATTGTTCCTTCACTTTGAATTTACTACAGTTTTCAAATCGTTTGTATAATAATATTATGATTAAATGTTGAAATTACTATAAATAAATGCCTTTCTAATATTAATTCATGCTAGTAAATTAATTGATCAGTATTAGATCACATTAACTAATGTCATTAACAATTTGTTTTTATTTTTATTCATCTCTACTTAGTCTAAGAGAATAAACTGTATTTCGGTGCATTTGAACAAAACAGATTTAATAAACAGTTATAGTTATTCAGATGTTTGTCTGGTCAACAAACATCTTTATAAAAAGGAAGACAACACATTTAAATTCAAAAGAAATATTGCAACAAATAATTTACAAACGACAAAATTTCATATTTTTGTTTCTCTTGATGTTTCCTTTTTTGTTTTTATTAAATATTTCCCTAACAAATACATTTGGGTGCACTAACTTTTGCACCATTATCATAAGTTATTTTTTTAGATTAGCTCCAGATTGGACTAATCTAATGTACGCTACACCGGTCAAAAGTTTGGGGTCAGTGGGATTTTTAAATGGTTTTAAATAAGCTTCTCCTGCTCACCAAAAGCTGCATTATTTTATCGCAAATACAGTACAAACTGTACAATTGTGAAATGTTACTGCACTATAAAATAACAGCTCAAAAGTAGCTTATAATTTAATTGAATAATTTATTCCAGAGATTTTAAAGATGAATTTTCAGCTTCATTACTCCAGTCTTTAGAGTCACATGATCCTTCAGAAATCACTCTAATATAAATTATTATTATTATTAATATTATTATTATTAATGGTAATAGTAATAAAAGCAATAATGACTGGAGTAATCATTTTCTTTGAAACTACATACAATAATAAAGCAGTTATTTATTTATTTTTATAAATATTTAACAATTTATTTACATTTAATAAATGCCGCCTTGATGAACAGAAAACAGAAAAACCCAAACTTTTGACTGGTAGTGTACATCCACAAATATAATATAATGCATAGCATCCTACAGAAAATATCATATTAAAATAGAGATTTACATATATACATAAAAACTTGTTTTATTGTATTTTTTTTTTATTCCTAAGATTGCATGTACTTAAAATATGTAAGAATAAAGTATGCTTTTAAAGTTTCTGCTGTCAAAAATGAAAACTGATTAAGCACATATTATTCATTCACACCATTAAAAATCTAACATGTAAACATTATTTTTAAACGTGTTTTCGTGCGTGTGTGTGTGTGTGTGTGTGTGTGTGTGTGTGCGCATATAGATAAATATATATAGTTGAGATCAGAATTATCAGCCCCCCTTTTTTTCTTTTTTAAATATTTCCCAAATGATGTTTAACAGAGCAAGGAAATTTTCACAGTATAATAATGATAATATATTGATATACTGATAATAATTTTTCTTCTGGAGAAAGTCTTATTTGTTTTATTTCAGCCAGAATAAAAGCAGTTTTTAATATTTTTAAAAACATTTTAAGGTCAAAATTATTAGCCCCTTTAAGCTATTTTTCGATAGTCTACAGAACAAACCATTGTTATACAATACTAATTACCCTAACTTGCCTAAGTTAACCTAATTAACCTAATTAAGCCTTTAAATGTCACTTTAAGCTGTATAGAAGTGTCTTGAAAAATATGTAGTAAAATATTATGTACTGTCATCATGGTTATTAGAAATGAGTTATTAAAACTATTGTGTTTAGAAATCTTCTCTCCGTTAAACAGAAATTGGAGAAAAAAATAAACAGGGGGCTAATAATTCTGGGGGGCTAATAATTCTGACTTACTAGTTACTCGAGTAATTTTTTTTAACGGATACTTTTTTTTACTCTTACTCGATTAACTTTTAAGATTGTTACTTCTACTTTTACTAGAGTATATATTCCCTCAAGTACTTGTACTTTTACTTGAGTATAGATTTTGGATACTCTACCCACCTCTGATGTATAGGTGTATTGTATAAAGTGATATATATATATATATATACACAAATGTTGACAAGAGTTACCAAAAAACCTTCCTCGTAACACATACAAACCAAAAGAAACATCAGACTAGTTTTTCACATCCACAAATAAACGCAGTAGCGATATTTAACATCTAACATTAGCGGAGCCTTTATCTTTATCAGTCTTCCGTAACCAAACTCAAACAATCTCACTTCTCATCACTGAGCAGACAAAACAGTTCTGGTGGCTCTGACAGAATTGTGTGGTCCTCCGTGAATACCTTCAGAGTGACGAGACCCTTCTGAATTCCACCCAGCCTGCTTACATACACACCCACACACAGAAGGACACACAAACGTCCCCCTGACCACCCACAATCCCTCCAGAAACGTGTTCGTCCAACAGACAGAGCTGCTATGCTTGGTCTCAGTCAGCGCTGAGCTGTCATCTCCAGCTCGGTTCTGCTCTGCACTTCAAATGTGTGAGAAACAAACTGATGTACATGTCCGAGACCACCCTGCGTCTGTCCAGATACTGCAGCCCACACTAATCTGCTGGACATTTGTAGCTCTGATAGAGATACCACTTTTAGATTCGTAATATAATACAGTTGTAAAATAGATGCTGGTGTTTTGGATTTTCAAAAATGTATCATTGTGTCCATGAAATGCTACACAAATGACGAGTGCTATTGTTGTTGTTGCTGCTTGCAGCCTTAAATTGTTAAGTTGAATCAAATAAACTTGTCTAGTCATCTCAACTTACATCAATCAAACTGACTAAAAAAAATGAAGTTAAACTTTGTATAACTTTAAAAAGAATAGTTGAAACCTGATTACCTTATTAAAACAAGTTAAAGCAACATTCAATTGTCGTCGTGACTTTTTGTCGTACATTTCTTTTTACAGTGTATACACTCCAGAAATATTCTTGCTGTTTGTTCAAACTACTTATTCATAATGAGCTGAA
The DNA here is from genome assembly GCA_903798125.1 of Danio choprae. Classification (NCBI taxonomy): domain Eukaryota; kingdom Metazoa; phylum Chordata; class Actinopteri; order Cypriniformes; family Danionidae; genus Danio; species Danio choprae. The sequence continues at coordinate 6,585,946 of CAIGQW010055978.1, read as the reverse complement.
TCAGCACAATTCTTGAGATTTTTGGGGGGAGAACTTAATTGTTTTATGTTCAGTCAACTTAAATTTGTAAAAACAATTAAGTTAACTTAATTGGTTTGTGTTGGGACAACATGAAGGAATTGTGTGGAACCCAGTATAAAATGTGTAAGTGTAAAACAAGCTGAAACAGCACAATTATAGAGGGTTTTTCTGGGACAACTTAATTGTTTCAAGTTCAGTCCACTTAAATTTGTGAAAACGAATATGCTAAGCTAATTCCTTCACGTTGTCCCAACACAAATCAATTGTGTGAAACCCAGTATTTTTTTTTTACAGTGTGTTAAAAGCAGGGTTTTTTTGCATTCATAATAAAAATAACAGCAACTGATCATATTAGAATGATTTCATTAGAATGATTGATCATTTGACTTGAAGACTGGAGTGAAATTCAGCTTTGCGGTCAAGAAGAACTCACATTTTACAAACATATCAAAATAGAAAACAGTTGTTTCACATTGTAATGATGTTTCACTGTTTTCACTGTATTCACATTTTTGGTGTAATAAACCCAGGCTTTCTAAGAATAAGAGACTCCTTTGTTCTGTGCTCTTTTAAGCTTTTTTAAAAGTTCACCTGTAGAAAACATTTCTTCATCTCTCTGACACTTTAACACTTGCACCAGTTTTTTGCACCAGAAACATTTTTTTTTATTAAAAAACAATATTTTTTATATTTCTGTATTTATGAGGTGTGCTTCACACAGGTGAGTGGGCTTGACAAACCACCTGTAGAAACACTCTCACTCTCTCTCTCTCTCTCTCTCTCTCTCTCTCTCTCTCTCTCTCTCTC
>CAIGQW010055978.1:6536334-6548695 GCA_903798125.1 Danio choprae | reverse complement strand
AGACAGACAGACAGACAGATAGATAGATAGATAGATAGATAGATAGATAGATAGATAGATAGATAGATAGATAGATAGATAGATAGATAGATAGATAGATAGATAGATAGATGTTTTGTAACTTAAAACGTACTGATAAATAAGACGTTTTTAGACTGTTATTATAATTGTTTATTATACTGTTGGTTCATACACATAAAGGATTGTCATGGTAAAACATGACAAAAAATAATGCAAAAACATTAATGAAATAAAATGTAATCTAATTGTGTCGAGATATTTATAAATTCGTAGATTTAGCTTTAATTTACTATGAACAATTTTCTCTCAGATTTTGATATTAAACTGTACAAATGATTACAAAAAAAAAGTAGTACATTTCATTAAACATGACATTTTAAAAGTTTAATCTAAAGTTTAACTTAACTTCACTGCAGCGTTCCTTCAGTATCTTTAGTTCTTTAAGTGAGAAATTATTGAAGTTTTTATTGATAGTTTCAATCGTTGAGTTTAATTTTAGATATAGTTTTGGTAATTTTATTGTGTTTTCGTTTTATTATTTATTTATATAATATTAATATTTTTATTTTAGTCAGTTAATTTCAGTGAAAATGAGAAATATTTCTTTGCCATTTTTTTAAGTGGTATTATTTCTTTTAAGTTTATATTTATTTAAATAGTTTACATAGTCTAGTTTTAGTAAAATAACCTTTTTTATTACTAAAATGAGTAGATTTTTATAGTGCATGCTACTTTAACTTATTTTACTATACCAGCTTCTGATTCTTTACCAAAATTAGTTTATATTATGATGCAACTCTGCTAACTTTATGGTACCAATAACACACTTAATTCTTTCTCCTGTACAGGTTCAGCGTTCACTGCATCAGACAACCTCTCCCTCAGCTCTTGGGTGACCACCACATCTGGTTTCTCTGGCTTTCAGCACCCTCAGTCTCTGTCTGCCATCGGCACCAGCACGGCGTCCCTGGCCAGTCCTCTCCCGCACCCCATCCAGGGCTCCCTCCCCCCCTACAGTCGTCTGGGGATGCCCCTCACTCCGTCCGCCCTCGCAAGCTCCATGCAGGCCAGCGGACCCACCTTCCCCTCCTTCCACATGCCGCGCTACCACCACTACTTCCAGCAAGGGCCCTACGCCGCCATCCAGGGACTGCGGCACTCTTCCACAGTCATGACCCCGTTTGTATGATTCCTGACACTGCAGAGTGATACCATTTACCTTTCGCTGGCATGCGAATACACACACGCAAAAAAAACACACGCTTATGAAATGTAAATAACAGTACCGGACGACCCGGGCGTGCTGCGTCGCGCAGTTGTGCTGGAGAAAAGAAAAAAACGTGAAAAGACTTCGAGCATGAGTTTTTAGCGATGATAACAGAACTGCAGATGTTTTTGTGCTACCTTTAAAGATTCATCTCACAGCAAATGATGGAGATCGCTGAACGCAACACTGGACAACTGCTGATTTTTATTTTCCATGATGCATCATGTCTTAAAGGGGGCAGTTCACCCAAAAAATGAAAACCTATCCAATTAGGTCATTTCTTTCTTCTGTAGAACAGAAGAGGCCTTTTTTGGTGGTTAATAAAATCAAAGTCTATGGACAAATGACTTTGAGAGTTAAAAAAATAAATGAATACCTATGGTACCTGACAACACACGGAGGTCTTATCAAATGCATAGCATCAAAATATACTTCTTTCAACGTGTGCATGTACACGGGCATTTGACATATAAAGATTGTGACGACATAAAATACCACTATTGACCTACAGGCATTTGATCATGTGCATAATCTTGCCACCGAATGAGCGTCTTTATTCTTTAAAGCAAAAGTTGTAAAGTGAGGGTATTTTCCAACCTCTTCACACTTGTCTACGTATATGGCATCCATTGCTGTTGTAGCATGTATGCATGAAGTGAAGCCCCATTATCATAATCGGGATCAAAAAACACTTATTATATATATCTACCCCTATACTCCTAAACCCAACCGTCACAGGAAACATGCGGCAAACTTTGAATGTCAAAACACACTTTTAATTATGATTTTCCAACTCCAGTGTTAAATTCACATTATATTCACATTTATTATTTGGCTATACATCTGTTACCCTCTAGAGGACGCATCCCAGGAACAACAGGGGTGTAAAACTGGGCCATAGGGATCTGCTTGGCTCCAGGTCTGCAGGCGCCCCTATAGCAAAATAACAGAAACCAGCCACCTAGTGGAACAACTTATTACAGTGAAAATCCAAATGTGCATTTTCATACATATTGTTACATTGCACATTTTTTCGACAGTGCGCATACTATTCTAATACCGAAATTTGCATCACACACACTAAACACTGCCCATCTTGTAAGCATAAAAAGTGAAGTTTACAAGGGAGAAAGAGAACACACATGTATCGTTCATAAAAATGCTTCTCGCCCTTATCCTGTATGCTGCAGCCTATATAAAAAGCTATAGCCTTAGCTCACATGTAAGAGGCTGTTCACATAATGTATCTTAAACCATGTAGAAAACGTGAGACGTGCCATTTCCTTCACAGATTTCAACGTGCTTTTAAACTCATGCTCCAGTCATTGCTAAGCAATCGTCAGCTGCACACTCCAAGCAAGCACCACTGACAAACCCTTGCTGCAGCTCTGATACAAGTTTTATTTATGCAGAAAATTAAAAACCACCCCAGTGTTTGGGTGTTCTACATTAAGTTTAATTCATTCATTTTCTTTTCGGCTTAGTCCCTTTATTAATCTGGGGTCGCCACAGAGGAATGAACCGCCAACTTATCCAGCATATGTTTTACGCAGCGGATGCCCTTCCAGCTGCAACCCATCACTGGGAAATCTACATTAAGTTAATTGGGTTAATTTAGTTAAATGGTCTACAGTTATTACTGAAATGTGTATAATCCATACAATGCTGGAAGCTGATTGGTTGGTTCTAGTCACATGACGGGCAGTAAGCTTGCGCCATTCTTAAAATTTGAAGTGTTTTAAACTCGATGCACTGTAAAAAGCGAGTGGGTCACCCTGCATGTGAATCACAACCACATCGCTCACTGTTTGCGCACACATGCCACGCTTCTCCATATGAAAAAAAAGCACGTAATATGTTAATGGCATCTAAGTTTACACATGCGTATATAATTGTAAATAGTGATAATTTTTTTCTTGTATAGGATTAGGATTTCACTTCATAAGACCTCAATGTATTGTCAAGAGCCTCAGGTGTTAATTTTATTTTGCCTGTATGTGTGGGGCTTTATTTTCGACTCTCAAAGTGCCAGTAGTCATTGACTTGCATTTTATGTAATAACCAAGTATCAGTTCTAGCCAATATATATAAATATATATATATAAATATATATATAAATAAAAATAAAAACTTACCTACATCTTGGACCTTGAAATACTCGGAACAGCAACATTTCATTTATGGGTGAACTACCCCTTTAAGGATATCATTTCATACTGTATCTGTGGAGCTGCCAACCACTCGACCTGTCGACACTAGAGGCCGCTGTGCTTTCTGAAAACTGCAATACTGGATGAAAACACGTATGTGGACGCAAATATGTTGATTTTATCATTTGTATTTGATATTTAAGTTAATTTTGTGTTCTTGATGAAAAACAATGAACATAATTTCATCAAAACGAGCGTAAATAGCAGCTGATATAAACCAGCGGACACTCACTGAAGCATTTGTATACGTCACAACCAAGTGAAACCCATAGGAAAGTGCACCGATTTGTGTTTGTCGCTTCATCCCGTCTTTCTCAAGGCTGTTTTGTCGACAGCAGCTTGCAGGAAGTCTACACCTGTAAATAATGGGCTACATTTGAAATAATCGGCTCATCTTCCCCAGAGGAATGAGGAAAGTTGTCTGATTTGTCGCTGAAAGTAGGCCTATTTCTATTTGTACAGTCTCATCGGCAACAGTTCATCGACATCCTGCGAACGAATCACGTGGAAAGAGAGCTAGCCGTAATAAACGGACCAAGAAGAACTTTTCTGTTTATTATGCTGTGCTTTTTTAATTTATCAAATCAATTTCGGACGAACAAGCATAAATACACAACCATCCAAACAGAGTCAGTCGATCTTTGTGCATTTCGCTGTGTTGTGTTCAGATTCAGTGTGATGTTCCACCATTTCAAGCCTATGATTTGTTATGAAAAGACTGTACAAACGGTTTATGTAGTTGCAATATATTAGTAGATCTTTTATTTTTGTTTGTTTGTTTGTGTGTATTTCTCAGAAGTCAGAAGTGTCCTACTCATAAGGAGACGTCTGATGGTTTTTGTTTTGATGCCTTTTTTTAAGTGCAATATATTTATTTCAGCTATGAAAAAGATATGGCTAATGTAATATTTGAAGCAATGATAGATGTTATTTGTAAACAAAAAGAAATATATATCACTCCAAAATAATGCTGGCATGAGTGTGACTTTTTTATATATATATTTCCATAGATGTTGTATTAAATTGCACTAGAGTACTATATTTAAAATCATCTAAATTTGACATTTTGTTTTAATATTAGCTACAAAATTAAGCTAAGAATACAAAACAGAAAATAACAATTTGTTCTGAGCATAATCAATCAGAACATACAGTTTAAGGCGAAATTATTAGCGCTTGGTTCTTTTTAGTTCATTTGTAGTATTTTCCAAATGTGATGTTTAACAGAGGGAAGTTTTTTTTTTTCAACAATTTTGTTTACATAATAGTTATAATAACTAATTTATGATAATGAGTTTATTTTGTGTTTGCCATGATAAAGTACACATTTTATTAATTAAGCAAGTTTGGTTAATTAGAACATAGGACAACAGTGTTTTTTTCTGAATCAAAAATAAAAATGTCCTAAGTAGCTAATGCTTTCATTTTCATTAAATCATAACTCAACATTGCATATCTTGCGACTATTGCAGATGTGCACATTATGTGCGATATCAATGCTGAAATATTGTGCAGCCCTAATATTTAGGCATTTATTGATTAGTTAGATAAAATTAGTTTACACTGAAATAGCTTCATTCCATAAGCAGAAAAGCAAAAATGTTTTGAGCTGTTTATCTTTAAAGATCCTGTGGTATTTTGACTGTGTTCAATAGTAGTATTCATCATGGAATCTGAATAATCATTCTAATTAAATGGTAAACATTTTTTCTAAAATCACACATAAAAACAGTATCTTAACTGACAACTACAGCTTCCGCTTTAATAGTTAACTGTGCCATTTAGATACACGGTACAATTCATTCATTCATTCATTTTCATTTCGGCTTAGTCCCTTTATTAATCTGGGGTCGCCACAGCGGAATGAACCGCCAACTTATCCAGCATATGTTTTACGCAGCGGATGCCCTTCCAGCTACAACCCATCTCTGGGAAACATCCATACACACCCATTCACACTCATACACTACGGACAATTTAGCTTACCCAATTCACCTGTACCGCATGTCTTTGGACTTGTGGGGGAAACCGGAGCACCCGGAGGAAACCCACGCCAACACAGGGAGAACATGCAAACTCCACACAGAAAGGCCAACTGACCCAGCCGAGGCTCGAACCAGCGATCAGCGACCTTCTTGCTGTGAGGCGAACGTGCTACCCACTGCGCCACTGTGAGGCCCACGGTACAATTACATATTTTAAAAATAATAATTAAAAAATTATTTTAAATAAGTTTCCCAGAGATGGGTTGCAGCTGGAAGGGCATCCGCTGTAAACATAAACATATAAACATGTAAAACATATGCTGGATAAGTTGGCGGTTCATTCCGCTGTGGCGACCCCAGATTAACAAAGGGACTAAGCCGAAAAGAAAATGAATGAATGAATTTTAAATAATAACAAAAATAGGGCGGCACGGTGGCTCAGTGGCCAGTTGGCATTTCTGTGTGGAGTTTGCATGTTCTCCCCGTGTTCGTGTGGGTTTCCTCCGAGTGCTCCGGTTTCCCTCACAAGTCCAAAGACATGTGCTACAGGTGAATTGGGTAAGCTAAATTGTCCATAGTGTGTAAGTGTGAATGAGTGTGTATGGATGTTTCCCAGTGACTGGTTGCAGCTGGAAGGGCATACGCTGTGTAAAACATATGCTGGATAAGTTGGTGGTTCATTCAGCTGTGAAATGAATAAAGGGACTAAGCCAAATGAAAATGAATGAATAACAAAAATAATTTTTACAAAATATATATTTTTAAATAATCAGAACAAAAACAGAACAGGCTTTATACGTGGGCTGCAAGATATTGGAAAAAATGGACATTGCAATGTTTTGTTTTTCAGCAGTATGCATTGCGATATGAAATATATTTCACCAGACGAATTGAATAACTAAGAGTTCACCGTTTTAGAATGTTTGGGCTGATTTTATAGTGGAGTGCATGTGCATACATTATTAATATTCACTTTAAACTGGATTTTTAGTGGGCAATTAAAGCATACATTCATTCTTAGTCCCTTTATTAATCTGGGGTCGCCACAGCAGAATGAACCACCAACTTATCCAGCATATGTTTTACGCAGCGGATGCCCTTCCAGCTGCAACCCATCACTGGGAAACATACATACACACTCATTCACATTCATACACTACGGACAATTTAGCTTACCAAATTCACCTATAGCGCATGTCTTTGGACTTGTGGGGGAAACCGGAGCACCCGGAGGAAACCCACACCAACACGGGGAGAACATGCAAACTCCACACAGAAATGCCAACTGACCCAGCCGAGGCTCGAACCAGCGACCTTCTTGCTGTGAGGCGATCGTGCTACCCACTGCGCCACCGTGAGGCCCTTAAAGCATACAAATAAGATATATTTTTTAATGTTTGTCTGGTAAGTCTTAATGGCAGTTGGACACATATAGAAAAAATCTAATGTAAAATGACACTTGGCAGTCTTCACTATAAAAATGTCATTTAATTAGTCTTTGTTAATGGGGTGGTCCACAGTGTATTTTTAAGGCTTGGTTGTGTTTTTAAGATGTAAAGCAATGTGTGCTCATGCTTCACTTGTATTACGTTATTTTTCCATTTATCTCTTCTTTGATTATATACAGCTACTCAGCTAACATGAAATTTAATTTGTCATAATTAAAGTAATTAGTCATATTTCCTAGTTCCTCCGAAAGGCCCGGGCTCAAGAGACTCTGATTGGTCAGCTAACATAATGTGCTGTGATTTGCGGATCAGTTAGCTGCCTGAATCAGACAGAAAATAAAGAGCACACGCCTGAGCACACCTCACGCCTTATTTGCATTGCAGATCCAGCGATGTGACTATGGACCCTTTTCACAAGCCTGTTATGACGCGTTTAATGGTCATCATAATGTTAAATCCTTGAAAGTTTTTAATATTTTGATTTTTTAAAAAATCATATGAACATTTATATGTATTTATGAAGATATTATATCATCTTTGGGCGTCAAATTACAAAAAAAATAAAAATTACAGCTTGTTGGTGCAATGGGTAGCACAATCGCCTCACAGTAAGAAGGTCGCTGGTTCAAACCTCAGCTGGGTCAGTTGGCATTTCTGTGTGGAGTTTGCATGTTCTCCTCGTGTTCGCCTGGGTTTCCTCCGGGTGCTCCGGTTTCCCCCACAAGTCCAAAGACATGTCCTATAGGTGAATTGGGTAAGCTAAATTGTCCGTAGTATATGTGTGTGTGTGGGTGTTTCCCAGTGATGGGTTTCGGCTGGAAGGGCATCTGCTGCGTAAAACATATGCTGGGTAAGTTGGCGGTTCATTCCGCTGTGGCGACCCCAGATTAATAAAGGGACAAAGTCGATAAGAAAATTAATGAATTACCGCTTGTGTGAGGCGTTTCAATGCAGCGTCTATGGCGCTGAGAGTAAACTTGACGTTATTCTCGCTTCTGGCAGCCGTTATCAGTCTCACACAATTTTTTCCTTTTTCTGAAAGTCTTGATAACACCATCGTGGAGTTTTTCTTTTATTATTTGAGCAAATAAGATTGTAAAAAAGTTATTTGTTGTACTCTCCCATTCACTGCGCTCTGAGTTTACCCAACTATGACGCCTTTCGCTACTGAGAAACCCGGAAATGTGAAAAGGGTCTATTGCGGATGCGCACATTGCGATATTGATGCTGAAGCGATATATTGTGCAGCCCTACTTTATACCAACCAAAAAACAACCGTCTGGTCCATGTTTAGTTTTTTTCTACCAGCATATATTGATTCGTTCAGATAAATGGATTTGCTTGCTAAATCCCCAGCAATTATCTGCCTGTTTCTGACTAATCATACACAGAGGTGACACCAATTATCATTTATTATTCCGCGTGCATTATTCGCAGGGGAGGAAACGTCCGAGGTATCAGTAGCATAACTCTAAATACACATAGCCATCGCTATCATGTACACAAACCAACAAATCGATAGCAGGTCGTTAGTCACCGTTTCACCAGGAAGGAAAGCCACTTCCACCCTCTGATAAAAATCAGTCGCATCCTTTGAAAATAAATAAATAAGCAAATAAATAACATCCAGTGAGAGGGGGATTGGATTAAAGCGATATAGGAGGAGGCCGTGAGGTATGGACAAATAAATTGAAAGGAACAGTTCACCAGGGAAGTCCATTTTAAGGAATAAGAGTGTCATTTACACAGCAGGGACTGCCAGCTACATCTAATGTCATTTCATTCAATTTTGCATGTTTTTTCCCCTTCCCTGCCATGGTTTTTTTAATTTGTGAGACAAAAGGAGCATGTTTTTATAGTGATGTATAAGCATCTGCTGTCTGTGCTGCTGAATTAAGGTGAAGCCACATCCCTGTCAATGGAGCCCATGTTTTTTAATCGCTGCTATAAGACATTGGTTGACCGTGGCAATTTTACTACGAGCTTTATAGATGCTTCACTTGCTTTATTTGAAAAAATGCATAAATAATTAGACGGTTGATTCAATTTCTGAGTCAACTCAAACACTTTTTTTGTTTCTTAAATACTTGGGATGGTTCCAATCCAATATTTAGACGCATGAAATGCTTGGACCTCCTATTTCTTCTTTAATAGAATTTGCATAGGCTTAAATTTATGTGGTTAAGCTAGTTTAAAATAGTGCTGATATAGGGGAGAGTGGGCAGATTTGGCACACTGTTTCACTCCAGTGAATGTTTCTCAGCATGAGTTTGATTATAAGACAATTTCCGTAAGCGATAACTAAATAATAATAAAGAATTATTTTCAAATATAATTAATTATTTTTTCCCACATTTATTGTCAATGTCCAGGGCTGCACGGTGGCGCAGTGGGTAGCACGATCACCTCACAGCAAGAAGGTCGCTGGTTCGAGCCCCGGCTGGGTCAGTGGGCATTTCTGTGTGGAGTTTGCATGTTCTCCCTGTGTTGGCGTGGGTTTCCTCCGGGTGCTCCGGTTTCTCCCACAAGTCCAAAAACGTGTTATAGGTGAATTGGGTAAGCTAAATTGTCCGTAGTGTATGTGTGGGAATGAGTGTATGGATGTTTCCCAGTGATGGGTTGCAGCTGGAAGGGCATCCGCTGCGTAAAACATATGCTGGATAAGTTGGCGGTTCATTCCGCTGTGGCAGCCCCAGATTAATAAAGGGACTAAGCCGAAAAGAAAATGAATGAATGAATGCCAATGTCCAAGTGGCAGATTGTCTTATTGCACATGTATTATTTTACTTGTATATTTAAAACAGCCTTTTCAGCTAATAAGTAATAACTAAATAATGACTTTTTTTATTATTTAAAAACATCACCTTTATCGCCTATATGTCCCAATGGCACAGCAGGTTGTCACAATTACAGTTTTTCTCATCACTTTGGTACATTTCTCAGATCAGAATTGAAATTCTCAAAACTTCTGGTTCAGTCTTCAGATCATTGTGTCACTTGTGCACATCAGAAAAGCAGGTTCTCGTTCCTTTGAACAAGTCGCAAATGCTTTTGTACATCCATGCAAATTCATTCATTCATTCATTTTCATTTCGGCTTAGTCCCTTTATTAATCTGGGGTCGCCACAGCGGAATGAACCGCCAACTTATCCAGCATATGTTTTACGCAGCGGATGCCCTTCCAGCTGCAACCCATCTCTGGGAAACATCCATACACACCCATTCACACTCATACACTACGGACAATTTAGCTTACCCAATTCACCTGTACCGCATGTCTTTGGACTTGTGGGGGAAACCGGAGCACCCGGAGGAAACCCACGCCAACACAGGGAGAACATGCAAACTCCACACAGTCCATGCAAATGGTTATGTGCAATTCTCTGATGTTTCCTACATTATCAATTGCTCATGCCATGTTGATCAAAATGTATTATTTTGGTCTCAGTTGAATAGTCTCACCCCCCACAACACTTTATATCTTGTTCATGGCATAAGTCTTTACATGCAAAACGGCTGAACAAGTTGTCATGTTTTGTCATTATGCATTTTTCTATACATTTCCAGTAGACTTTTTTCTAAATCTGTCTTCAATTGGTACATATCTCCCAGGTGATTCTTGACTTTTTCTAATGAAGGTGCATCTCAAAGCAGATTGTCCTATCTTCACATTTCTACTTTTGTTTTGTTCTTTGTCTGTGCTATGCAGTGCTGTCTGTTCCTTTCTGTATCACAATGACAAGATCTGTCAACAAATTACAGTACAAACAGCAAAAAAGCCATAGTTTACATCAGAACACCTCTCCAGAACAGTTATATGGACAACATGACTAAGTAATTTGACTGTCTTATCCATACACAATGACACAAGGATTTGTCTGTCACGGTTTATGGGTCTGTGCGTTCTTTTTGTATGTTATGTGTGTTGTCGTGTTCTAGGGTGTGTGTCTGTTTACCTTTTTGTGCTGACAGCGTGCTCTCGTACCAGCTGACTAATCTGCGTCCTCCAGCTGATTCCGGTTTCACCGGCTATATAGTCAGTCGGTGGTTACCGTTGGGTATCAGTCCGTTATTTGTTTTTTGTTCCTCTGTCTTTGTCTCTCAGATCCTCTGCAGTCTGTTCGTCGGTTGACGATTCGTTTGACCTGTTGGTACTCTTGTTGTTGGACTTCTTTGTTTTCTTGTCTCCAGCTTCCAGCCGTTGGTATCCTTTTATACACTTTGTTTCTGTTAAATAAATTCACTCGCTACTGGATTCTCCCTGTCTCGTGTCGTGACATTGTCATTCTGACGGCACTGACACATTCATTGACATAGAAATTTAGCTTTGAGAGATGAACTAAGGATTTTGAGCAGGAGAAATGCACTTACTGTTTTGCAAATTTCAATTCTGATCAGAGAAATGTACCACAGCGACTGAGAAAAACTGTAAAACAACATTTTCAGCTAAATTGTTAAATTAACGTTAATTATTAACAATTATTAAATAATTAAATGAAATTGTATTGTAAAATATTATAATGTGTAAACACGATCAATTATTTACTACTTACTACAATTTTATAATATTAATAAGTCATTGGTTATATATTTCCTAAAGATAAATAAATGATAGAAAGATAGATAGACAGGCAGATAGATAGATAGATAGATAGATAGATAGATAGATAGATAGATAGATAGATAGATAGATAGATAGATAGATAGATAGATAGATTCATTCATTCATTTTCCTTCAGCTCAGTCCCTTTATTCATCAGGGGTCGCCACATCGGAATGAACCGCCAACTTATCCAGCATATGTTTTACACAGCGGATGTCCTTCCAGCTCCAACCCATTACTGGCAAACATACACACACACACACACACACTAGGGGCAATTTAATTTATTCGATTCACCTGAGCCACCATGTCGCCCCAATATTTAAACACTTAATCTAAATTCATATTTGAAAAATACCATATCAATAATTAAAACAATTATTAATATAATTACATCTATAAGTAGGCTAGTAAAGTTCAAATAAAGGCATTATTAAAATATGTATTGCAAGAGCCCTATTTGTTTGCATGAAAATGCATTAGCAAGACAACTAAGCATTATTGCTTTAACCTTCATTATGTGCTCGATTCTTGACTAAATTAAAATGTGATATCTTTATATTCTATTAGCCTACACAAATGTGATGAAATTAGGATTTGAGACATTATATTTATCATTTGTTTAGTTATTTGAAACCCACACAGCCAACAAATATCTCAGCTAGTAAAACACAAAATGTTTCCTCAAAAACAATCTTCATGAGGACAGACCCATGTGACAACTAGCCCCTGCCTACCCTTATTGTTATATTATCATATATTTTTATTATTATTATTATTATTATTATTATTATTATTATTATTATTATTATTATTATTATTATTAT
>CAIGQW010055978.1:6507139-6518449 GCA_903798125.1 Danio choprae | reverse complement strand
TTAGTTTTTTTTGTTGCAGTTATTATTGTCAAACTGTTTTAATTAATAAAACTGCTTTAATACAACACTTTGCTTTTACTTTAAGTGGATTATGAAAAGCATACAGGTTAGTCATTTTGTCAGTCCAGTGGTGATCCGTAAACTTCAACTTCACACAGTGTTAGATATTCTTCTCGTCCTGGAATAACAACATTAACGTAACGTCCTTCCATCCCATCACAATCAAAAGAGCTGGAGAAACCAGCAGGAATGGAAGCGATTGTAGCACATCTGAAGAAAGAGTAAAAAAAAAGAAGCTTGTTGAGGAACTCTGAACAACTGTCCATATCCAAAGCAAACACGGCAATGAGTAATTAAATGCAAGTGATACGTTGCCACTCTACACTACCTGACAAAAGTCTTATAGTCTATCCATGTTTTAGGAACAACAAATAATAACTTGATTCCTAGTTGATCATTTGGTATCAGAAGTGGCTTATATGAAAGGCAAAGGCCTCTAGATTACGCTTATTTTACCAAAATAAAATATGATCATGCCTTGATTTTGGATTGTTTAATTAGGACAGTAAGGTCTGACATTGCTTAGACAAAAGTCTTGTCACTTAACAGAAGTAATGTACAGTATAGAATATAAAGTCATGGTGCAGTGGAAAAAGAATTAATATTTTGTATGACTCCCATGAGCTTGGAGGACTGCATTCATACATCTCTGCAATGACTCAAATAACTTATTAATAAAGTCATCTGGAATGCAAAGAAAGCGTTCTTGCAGGACTCCCAGAGTTCATCAAGATTCTTTGGATTCATCTTCAATGCCTTTTCCTTCATCTTACCCCAGACATGCTCAATAATGTTCATGTCTGGTGACTGGGCTAGCCAATCCTGGAGCACCTAGACCTTTTTTGCTTTCAGAAACTTTGATGTGGAGGCTGAAGTATGAGAAGGAGTGCTATCCTGCTGAAGAATTTGCCCTCTGCTGTGGTTTGTAATGTAATGGGCAGCACAAATGTCTTGATACCTCAGGCTGTTGATGTTGCCATCCACTCTGCAGATTTCTCGCACACCCCCACACTGAATGTAACCCCAAACCATGAGTTTTCCTTCACCAAACTTGACTGATTTCTGTGAGAATCTTGGGTCCATGCGGGTTCCAATTGGTCTACTGCAGTATTTGTGATGATTGAGATGCAGTCTCAATCATCCAAATGATCAACTAGAATTCAAGTTATTATTTGTTGCTCTTACAACTGGGTTCGAAAACAAGACTTTTGTCAGGCAGTGTATATTAGCTCTCAATTCAAACTCATAAATTAAACTTTAAAAATAAGCTTAAACATGTTTAACTTTTTTAATTGACTTTTAGTTAATTATTGAAGAAATGTCAAAGTTATACAAGTTTATTTACACTGCTTCATTTTCTCTTGTTGTTAGGTATAGTCATTTTTATGACAAATTTTATAATTAATTACTTTACAAACGATGTTACTTTAACAGAAATTAGTAAAGCATTTACTTAAAATAAGATCAATTTAAAGGTCCTGTGAAGTGTTTTAAAATATGCATTTTTAATCAATGTTTGACATAATCTCAACCGAAATACGAAGAGAGGGTGTGACAGTGTAGCTCCTCCCCTTTTTTTAAACACAGCCAATAGCGTTTTGTTTTATAACAGCTCTGCCAGGGAGAGTGGTTGAGATCAAGTGCATCACATGAAAAGCAAATGAGAAGCGTCTTGAAACGGGTGCAGCATGTCAGATACTAGAGAGCATTTGATTGGTCAGAAGATTTGATGAGAAACAAAGAATGAGGTGACGTAAATAAAACCATTGATCCATTTGGGTGGACTACAAGCTTTACATGTTTTCATCGGTTTTATATCTTCTAAACTATAATATTTTGAAATATATTTAAAATATATATTTATTATCTGTTTTGTTCCTGTCTCTGTAATTCTGTTGCACTGTAGAAGCTTCTGTCACGAAAGCAAATTCCTCGTATGTGTGAACATACCTGGCAATAAAGCTCTTTCTGATTCTGATTCTAAACGTGAATTTTGTCACTGTTTTGGAGCACACTAGATTATAGATATCTTAAAAACTAACAATACTCATACTAACATCTAAAAACTTTTTATTTTATGGGACCTTTAAAAGTTAGTTCACAGTAAAAAAAGTATATGAAAAAATTCATGGCAACAAATGTTTTTGTTTTGCTACTTTAACTTATTTCAATAAGTTAATCAGGTTTAACGTAATATTTGTCATCAGTTTGACTAAAGTAAGTTGAGATTACTAGAAAAGGTCATTTGATTCAATAAAAACATTTAGGCAGCAAGAGTGTTTTTAAAGTGTTGTAATACACGAAAATGCACTGACCACCCCCCCCCCCCCCCCCACCCCTACCACCCACACAACCTTCTTTGTTTGAGAAAATTTATCAGATAATACGTGAACATGGTGCAACTTGTGAATGTGCACCCTATACTGACACAGAAGAGAAGAAACTGTTAAATAAAGTTGCTATTTTTGTTTTATGCGTGCACAAAAGTATTCTCATAACTTCATAATATTCTGATTGAACCACAGAAGGCATATCCCTAGCCAGATTTGACCAAGTAGCACATGTTCCTGGAATAAAATATGTTTATCCTGGAACAACATTCCAATCAGCCAATCAGAATTAAAATTTATGTTTACCTTTTATGTTAAGTTTAGGCTTACAGATAGGTTTATGCACTTCTACATGATTGTTATTCAACTATTATTCCCCTCTAATTTTGGGAATAATTTACAGTTATGGTTGGTTTAGGGGTAGGGAATAGGTATGGATTACATTTTCCAACAGAAATGATGTTCCAGGATCAACATAATAATCCAGGATCACATTGTTTTGGAAAAATCATGATGTGCAAAGGCATATGGTCTGTTTTGAGGATGTTTGTTGGTATTTTTGAGGATTATTGAACGAAAATCTATGTATTAGGTATTAGGGAGCTCTCAGATTTCATCTTGAATATCTTAATTTGTATTCTGAAAATGAACGAAGGTGTCGGGGGTTTGGATCAACATGAGGGGGAGAAATTAATAATATAATGTTCATTTTTGGTGTGAACTAACAGTTTAAGTAAATCACTAAATTATTAGTTTACAATTATTTAAATGGGACGGCATGGTGGCTCAGTGGTTAGCACTGTCACCTCACAGCAAGAAGGTCGCTGGTTCGAGTCCTGGCTGGGCCAGTTGGCATTTCTGTGTGGAGTTTGCATGTTCTTCCCGTGTTGGCGTGGGTTTCCTCCGGGTGCTCTGGTTTCCCCCACAATCTAAAGACATGCGGTAAATTTGCCTTGTGTGTGTGTGTGAATGAGTGTATATGGGTGTTTTCCAGTACTGGGTTGCAGCTGGAAGGGCATCCACTGCATAAAATATGCTGGAATAGTTAGCGGTTCATTCCGCTGTGGCGACCCCTGATAAATAAGGGACTAAGCCAGGGGTGTCCAAACTCGGTCCTGGAGGGCCGGTGTCCTGGAGAGTTTAGCTCCAACCCTACTCAAACACACCTGAACCAGCTAATCAAGCTCTTACTAGATATACTAGAAACGTCCTGGCTGGTGTGTTAAAGCAAGTTGGAGCTAAACTCAGCAGGACACTGGCCCTCCAGGACCGAGTTTGGACACCCCTGGACTAAGCCAAAGGAAATGAATGAATTATTTAAAGGATAACAAAGAGATTTAGAGCTCAGTTTATTTACCTGGGGTTATTATTGCCATTGTTGTCCAGATTGTCTCCAATTCTGATTTCTGCACCATTTAATCTTTCAGGAAGATTGTCTATTGTGTTTGTGATGACCACCGAAAACACTTTGTGCCTTTTCAGCAGGTCCAGTCTCCACCAGGGGTTGAGGGTTTTGTGAGTGTGTGTGCAGGATCCATGAGTGTAAACACCATCTTTGTTCCCATCATTTGCATTGGATGCAAAACCGTTTCCATAGAGGAAACTCTGTGTAGCTTTACCTCTTAAAGCTACATTTTCACCTACAACAATGGACAAGTTTCACAGTTATTGTTGTTTAAATATAGACTTCGTTCAGAATTTCTGAATTTATTTTCATATCAAATTAAGAAATACAGGGAGGACATTTCTGCTTTCACAAAGGAAAAAACATTTATAGTAAATACACTATAAAAATATATATTAACAGTTACAAAATTACATATTTTGTGATTCATAAGTTTTGCACTTATTTACAGTTGTGAATTGCATTAGGCGACCTTGATCTCTGCTCTGTAGATAAACACTTTTAACAAAGTGACTTTTATTGACATTTTAGTAGTTTGAAATAGTCAAATGTACTGACTAATACTGACTTTTACTGAGTACTGAGAGCACTGAGTACTTACAGCTGAGTACTGAGTACTACTTGTACTGAGTACTACTGAGTACTGACAGCATTAAAAATGCTGATTAAAAGTAACTTTTTCAAAATTTTCAAGTTTAAAAGTTGTTGGAAGAAAGGTCCGAGGTCTCGTAATGCAAATCAAAAGCATAAATAAATGAGGAAAAAAATAAAAACATGAATCACAAAATACAGAAAACAGATTTATGGATATTTTTTACAGTGTACAAGTGTTTTGCGACCATGCAAAGTACTTGAATTAATCTGTTGTGGTAATTCTACAGCTGCTGTGGTACAACAACTAACTATAAACAAATCTATATACAAACCTAATACTGTACTGGGTTTTCTACAACTACAGGGTAATGTACCACAATTTACTAAAGGTAAAACAAATAAATCATTACTACATTATTTATTACAGTTTATCAGTTCACGATAGTTAATGCTGCAGTATGCTATAGCATTAACTAAGTTTTGTAAATCACTACCTTAAAATACACATACAGTATGGTTCCAAAACACAGTATATTTACTATAAATTATTATAGTATTTTTGCATGTTGGTTGATTAATTATTTTTACAAGTGCCTCATTGATCAAATTCTGATCATGCAAATGTTCATATTCTCACCATTGGGAGCTGGATAACCGTAAACTTCAAGCTCGCAGAGGGTAAGAAGTCGATTGGAGCCATGTAGGATTACATTGATGTAACGTCCTGAAATGCCTTTTTTCCATTTGAAAGTGAGGGATCTTCCAGCTGGAATGGATGAAATTTTTGCAGCCCTGCACAGAAATGACAATAAATTTATAGCCTGATCACGCTGTTTTAGAGATCTCTTTTCCTCAATGGTTTCCTTACAGTGGATTGCTGTTGCCGTTGTTCAGCAGAGAGTTGCCAATGTGGACCTCGGCTCCATCAAGTCTTTCAGGACAGCAGTCTTTTCGGTTTGTTATAGTTATGGATTTCACCACATATGTGTCTAGTAAATCTAACCTCCACCATGGATCATCTTGCATTTCAGTGGCAGTACAGGATCCATGGAAAAAATCTGGGTCACGATTTCCATCAATAGCATTACTGGCATGGGCCTCTCCCGTCCATGGATTTTTTATCAGGTCTGATTGTGTGGCCCTGCCATTTAAAGCCAGATTTCTAGCTGCAATTAACAAAGGACTGTAGTCAAAATGTAGCATTTTCTTTCTATGTAGACACATAAATATAATATAGTTTTAACATTCACATCATTTATTATAAGCTGTAGAAACACTAGAAACACTCCTCTCTCTTAAGCACCTGACACTTTATTTAAACTCCATCTTACAAGGACTCAATAAGGTGATGACGATGGTTACTATAAATGTACCACAATCATGCTGCAATGCTTATTCAACCTTAAATACCTCTTTTGCACAATATTCACCTTTAATACCTCTCTTGCACAATATCCTGCACAACATTGTTTAGTCTCATGTAAAAGTACATGTATAGCCTGTCTCAGGGCCGCTGCCGGCCAAAAGGGTGCCCTAAGCGAAATTTTACTGTGGTGCCCCCACAGAGGAACAAAAACACACACAAACATATGTATTTAAACATGTTTTTATTTACATGTATATAAAAATATCCGTATAAACACTCAAAATTATACTTAAACATTTAAATATTTACATTATAAAATAATAGTTTACATTAAAATAAACACTGCCATGTCTTCTGCAGAAGCATTCCCAATTTCAAACATTTACAAAAGGTAAGGAATAAAACCCTCTCTGTACCTGCAGAGATGGACGGTCCTCAGGGCTGCATACTGTGTCTGTATCTGCGCAGCTGCTGGTGCCTCTGGAGCAGTGCTGGATCATGCCACCTAATCTTCTTCTTTGACAAATTTCAGCATTGAACCTCCATCTACAATGCAGAAGAAATTAGTCATTTAAAGAAAAGCTCATGACACAATATTAAAACAATGGGCTAGTCAAGCACTCTTCATAATGTTTACAAACTACAACCAAAATGTGGATTTAACTTGCACTATAATCTATGGTGACAAAAATTGGCCCAAAGACATTTGCCTTTTTCTAAGAATTAATGAGTGTACTTTTAACTTATTGTTAACATTCAGAAAAATGTAAACATTAAGGAATCCATGCAATAAAAATGGTTTATGGCCTGTGGCTTACAGTAATTTGACTCATTTTATGCTATTGATGTTTCAGAAATCACAGAATATTAGTTTTGTTATTTCATATAGTAATGTACACAAAATGAAAAACTGGCCTATTAAAAACTAAAAATCCAGGCAGCTTTCAGAGAGAACAGCAGCAATAAGAAATGTAGAAATAGACAAAACGATAAACAAAGATAACTGCACTAAATTATAATACATACAGTGAAATAATTTTGCAGTGCATGTGTGTGTAACCGGTGTGCAAACAGAATTGTAAAGTATTGCACAAGTTATAAATAATAATAACTGAGTTTGTGTAATTAGCATCAACATGGGGAAGAGGGGCAAACGGATTGATTTATTACGAAAAGTCATGAAACATGTCCTCTCATAGTTTAAAGCACAGCGCATAGCAGCAAAGCAAGAAACCGAACGTAAACAACAACAAATCAGGCAGATTTGGCAGAGCTGTGGCGAAGTTAAACATTAATTAACCTCACTATATACTTGAACAACCAAAAATATAATGTTTTCCAGATTCATGGACATTAGTTACCTGAAAGTGATGCACGGGATTCATCTTGTACTTGTTTCCTCTTCTCGGCTCCAGACTGCTGCTGTCTTTTGCGAGCATAGGGTTATAACTTGCATCAAGTCTAATCATATGCTGCTGGCAGCCGCAAACGTAAGTGGGCCGGAGAAAAAAAATTAGGTCACATGTTTTTTTGCGTTCTCCATAAAATGCCTTTTTTTAATGTATTTATTAACATATTATCAATATTTTTTACTTACACTCAGTTCATGCTAATATTACTAAATAAAAATTAATATTTTTTTTGAGCAACCGAGATTTTTTGACCCCTCCGGAGTTGGTGCCCTACGCCACCTGCGTAGCCTACTCTGGGTATTGGGAGCGGCGGCACTGGCCTGTCTTATGTGTATAGTTAAGTATTTTATAGTACATGTTAGTTATGCATATGCCTTTAAAAATAGCTTTTATGTCCAATGTTGTGTTGGTATTTAAGATTAATTTAGGTAGCACCATTGTCCTGCGAGACACGATATTTCGTTCCTCCGGAATGACAATAAAGCTCGACTCGACTTGACTTGACTTGAAGTAATGCATTTTTAACGAGGCGCATTAAAAAATAAAAAATATATATAACTGCAATCAAACACCATTGTGTGACATCTTTACCTTTAGCTGTAGTTGTGTCTGTAAAATATGGCATCACAAAAAGATGAAGCAGGACAAAAACGCGCATTTCCATTGCTCTGCAAGAGAGGAGTAAACAGGTCAAGAAAGATGTGTATCAAGCTTTTTTTATTAGGGTGAAATCACCTTTAAGGTATAATGCACTTTTTTTTATATATAGCAGCATTATAAATACTGTTTTAAGATTTAGAAAAACAGGACTGGAGGTTACAAAAGTCATGCAATAACATACTATGCAAATGTGTCATCTAAGTGATCAATTATTACTTTGATTATTCATTAGATTGTGTAACAGAATAGAACAAAAGCGCAGTACCAATTCAGTATACGACAATAGAACCCACTGGAATCAGTGAGTGTCAAATCTCAGACACCAAACTTATGCATCTTTTTAATCAATCAATGAATACATAAAATACTGTTAAGTTTAACTGACTCACCTTTTTTAATGAAAAGCTTTATAAATGTTCTCCCACAGAGAAGACAAGGGTGACTATATGGGTAAAATGTGCTTATCACCCTTTATATAAGCAAAGCACAGGAGAAAGGTGTAATAAACAGCATCATTTAAAGGTGTGGCTAATCTAAGACAAATAAACATTATGAGAATACAAGAGTTGAGGAAAGGGATTGTGTTTTTTCAGGATACTTTTATCAACACCACGTTTTATACCTTGAACTGAACCTTCAACCTTTGGCTCACATCATCATATCTTATATATCATAAAGAAATGTATTATTGATAACTGGAAGGGATTTTTACAGCTTCTAAAATTTTATGAGTTTGTGTCAAATTATTTGACCTTTTGATTAGGCTACATTTTACTTTATTATTGCATGCATCATCTGTTTTGAGTACACGCATGCATGTTATCAAAGTTAATCGGTTGTGAGTGTTTTATCATTTGAACTGGTTTATTCTTGGTTTGGTTTCCTTTCATCTTGTCTAAAGTGAGCTTGAAAACAGAAAATCTAAAAGTTCGTCACAACACATCTCATGAGCTTTACATGTTAAAATCATAAGTAGATCATATGTGAAATGCAAATTAAATCTGTGACTTTGGAATGCTAAAATTTAAATAAAACATCACATGATTATTTTTCCCACATGAAAATATTCAAAATGGTTTGATGTGTGTACTTAAGATTTCTAGGCGGTGTGTAATTAAGATATCTTTATCTAGGCTGAGGATTGGTGAGGGGTCTGGATGCAGACCTGGTGCAGTGCAATCTGAGCTGCATCCAATGCTTTTTAAAGCGCTCACCTAACCCCAACCCTTAACTACTAGCTCCATTGAGTGCTTTGTGTCTGACATTGCATCACTGAGATATGCATTCTCAGCTTGCAACATCAAGGCTGCATCCAGATACTATTGGAGGATTCTGGGAAAAAGAGTCCAAGAGGAACCAAAAGGACTAAAAGATATCAAAACAGTATCTAATGAATGAGTACTAGTATATATAAGAAGAATCTCTATGTAAAGTACCTAAAGAATAAGCACTGGTATGAATATAAGCACCATAGCCAACGAATAATGACTATAGTTGGCAAACTAATGCAATAAGTGATGCTAAAAATGGGCTTATTAAAACTGGCTCAGTAGTTAGCACTGTGTGGAGTTTGCATGTTCTCCCGTTTTCACGTGGGTTTCCTCCGGGTGCTCCGGTTTCCCCCACAGTCCAAAGACATGCGCTATAAGTGAATTGGATTAACTAATTTGGCCCTATGGTGAATGTGTGAATGTGAGAGTGTATGGGTGTTTCCCAGTACTGGGTTGCGGCTGGAAGGACATCCGCTGCGTAAACCATATGCCGGAATAGTTGGCAGTTCATTCCACTGTGGGAACCCCTAATAAATAAGGGACTAAGCTGAAGGAAAATGAATGAATGAAATTGGCCGTAGTGTATGAGTTTGTGTGTGAATGTGCGAGTGTATGGGTGTTTTCCAGTACTGGGTTGCACCTGTAATGGTATCCGCTGCGTAAAACATATGCCGGAATGGTTGGCAGTTCATTCCGCTGTGGCGACCCCTGATAAATAAGGGACTAAGTTGAACGAAAATGAATGAATGAATGTTAAAACAGCTTGCCATAAATCCGCATTTATAATTTTTTTAAGTTCGAGGGCTGCACGGTGGCGCAGTGGGTAGCGCGATCACCTCACAGCGAGAAGGTTGCTGGTTCGATATTTTTTCATTCTGCCATGAATGTTTCTGAATGTTTCTCTGTATCCCCTCCGACTATCTTGATAATCGATGTTAGTATGAAGACAGAGGAGACAAAGACAGGCTTGTATATGTTCATATCTAAAGAGCAAACATTGTGAAAGTGTTGCTGTTTACTGTAATAAACAATCCTTCTGATTAATATGACTACATTTTACGATCTATGATGATCTGGAATGCTGGGAATCAGGGTAAGAAAGAAAAAACTGTTATTTTGAGAAATTACGTTTAAATAAAATAATTATACAATAATATAGGCTAATGGCTCTGTCAAGTCAATATGATTATCTCAGCAATAATAAAATAATGGCTGTTGCGCTTTGTCATATCTTAAACACTCTTTTTATTTTCCTATTCGGAAACCGAGTAGAAGATTGAGTGTATGTCTGGCAAAAAAGAAGAAGACGAAAAGCAGAGAGAGAATATGTAAATGCCTTAAATTAATGTTTTTATATCTAATTAGGCATTATTGATAATGTCTCTTACCAGTGATAGGAATACAGATTGTTACCAGCAATAGGTTTAAATGTAATATCTGTGTTTTAGTTCATAGCCTACCTTTTTTACAGTCTATGCTCATACATGCACGACACATTTCTTGGAGCACCATTGAGTCACATAAAAAAAACTTTCAAAGATGTATAAAATACTGTTTTAGCACTAGATGGCACAATTTTCTCTTTCTGTAAAAATATATATTTATATTTATATATTTTTAACTCGACAAAAAAGACATGAAAGTAAATATAGGAAAAAGTAAAAAAAAAAAAAGAAAGAAAGAGGGGAAAAAAATAAATATAGCAGTAGGCTACATAACAGCCGTTCTCAAGGACAAATTCAGTGTCTACAGCGACATATGATGTACAGCGGTGGAATTACACATGAAAACTTGGCTACAACATATGCTACATTTGGACTTTAAAAAAAAAAACTTAAATAATTAAAATATATCATATTTAAAAATACAGACCATTTTGAGATATATAACAATGGTCCTAACGTATTTCCTGTTTTACATTTTTAATTTCTATAGCTTCCGAGAATTTTGTTGATTATGGGATCGAATTTATTTAAATTATAAAACTAGATTAGATACATACATACATATTTTACAATGAATATAATATAAATATAAATTATTCAATCAATTTCCATTAATATCTACTATAATATCCAATTCTGAAAAAAATCTTGAAGTATCGAATCTATTTTTAGAATTTAAATAAATTCAGTCCATTCAACTCTTAGACCCTAAACTAGTAATTATTTTATTTTATTTTATTTTATTTTATTTTATTTTATTTTATTTT
>CAIGQW010055978.1:6468947-6507129 GCA_903798125.1 Danio choprae | reverse complement strand
TATTTTATTTTATTTTATTTTATTTTATTTTATTTTATTTTATTTTAGACGTCTCGTCTGGTCTCTAACGCGCAATGATGAGATCTCGCGAGATGTCCCTCGACCAACGACTCCTGTGTCGGCGTTGCGCAGACGCAGTGCTGTTTTAAAACATTTTCCACGGACTAGCCTCTATCGCTAATAAAGAAACAATGGCGACAGCGGCGACTGCAGCGGGCGGAACGGGCTCAGGAGGACCATCGGCCGGCCAAACGGGCGCCGGTTCCTCGATCGGACGGAAAAAAGACGGAGGGCCGTCTTCCAAGTATTGGGAGAGCTCGGAAACGGTGTCCCAGTTGGAGACAGTTCGCATGTGGATCGGGAAACATTATAAGAAGGTCTGCGGCTCATGAGGCGCCCGTTGAATGGGGGCGCGCGCATCACACAATAGCTACAAGAAGCGGCACGCGCGATTTCTTGTTATTTATTCGCGATTGTTGTCGGTTATTTGAAAGGGTCGAATGAGAGCAGTCGTGCAGATTGTGTTTAGCTTCCGTACTGGTGTTTTAGTCATCAAGTTTAGCTGTTGTGTTGTTTTAAGCGGCACTGTTGTGGGTTGTTGAGCTAGCTCGCGCGCTAACGTTGCTGACTGAGATCTGCCATGATGAGGATATGTCTTAAAATCTGCTGAACTGCCGTGTTTATGTTCGTCTTTTTGGACTTGCTTTTTTTAAAACAGTAAATTCCATTCGTTACCAATGTATTTAGCATCACAATGTCTCAGTTTTATTTTATGCAGAAGTTTGTTTACTGAGCCTTTAAAGGGACAGTTCACTGAAAAATGAAAATGCTGACAACATTTATTCACCATTTACTTGTTTCAAACCTTTGACTTTTTTTCTTCTGTAAACCACGTAAGAATACATTTTGAAGGATTCTAAAAACCTGTAGCCATTGACTTCCATGGTATTTGTTTTTCCTACTATGGAAGTCAATGGTTACAGGATCTTCAAAATGTTATCTTTGGTGTTCAACAGAAGAACCCCACAAATGTTTGGAACCGTGAAGTTGAATTTTTGGGTGAACTATCTCAATAAAGTTGGTTCTGTAGAAGTGTTATGGAACAGTGATTAGGTAAATCTCATAAATATGTGGCTGAGTAATTACCATTTAGCTGAGGAGGTATTTCATCTTGATATTTACATGGTGCTCCAAGTTGTCAGAAATGGCACGTTATTAACTTCAATTCAACTTTACTTGTATAGCACTTTTTACAGATATTGTTCCAAAGCAACTGCACATAATTACATTACAGTTCAAATCAGAACAGTTAATGAGTTGAGTAAAGGGTTAGCAGTGTATAGACATAGTTAACCTGCAGTTATACGGTATATAGTGTCTTTCCAAAAGAAACAATATTTACATATAATAATAATAATAATAATAATAATACATATCCAATGCAGTGTAATTGTGTCTTAAGTGTTTTGTTGTTTTTGAAGATCTCTGATGGTTGGCATCATCTCTTCAAGTCCTCATAAGGTTGGCATTATCTCTTCACGTCTTGGATCTGATCGAGTGGCACTCTACAATCTAGAAATAGAGAACAAAGAAAAGAGTTCGCATAGATATTTATTTGCTCAAGATATTACTTTAATGTGAAAGAATGCATTTGAAGAGTTGAATTTAACTGTATCCTACAGTTATGTGATACATTGTGTATATGCTTTACTAAAAAGATTTACAATCACATTATGTTAAGTTGAGTCATTTAGTTTTGATGTGTCCCTAAAGCTAAAACATGCTTCTGTATTTAAATCAATATTGTTCATCAGATCGTTTAATTAGTTCCATGCGTTGTCCAACAATTGCAGAAGCATGTTTTGACTGAAGATAGTGTGTTTTACATGTACAGAATTGTTTCTTCCAGGTCTAATGATTTCAGTGAATTGTGTTTCTAAGATGAATTGCTTGTATTTAATAGGACTTGTTTTTTTCTGCAGTATGTCCAGACTGACTCTCCAACAAGCAAAACATTGGCTGCGCTGGTGGTGCAGTTGCTGCAGTTTCAGGAGGATGCATTTGGACGTAGAGTCAGCAATCCTGCCCTCACCAAACTACCTGTAAGTCTGGATTTGCAGTATTGTTATTAGCTTTTAATAAGTGCTATTATCTGTAGTTTAATCTTATCATCTCCCTAAATACAAACTTCCATATAACAACCAATTCAAAAGATGAACAGACTCAAATTCACAGTAATATCAATACCAAACTTCTTTAACACAAGATGACTGGCTGTGTTTTGTATGAAATAACAGAGTAAGTTCACAGCACCCAAATGTTTGATGACTTGTTATTGGAGAATAATGCAACTTGAAATGTCACAACTGACCAATCAGAATCAAGTCCTCCAGAGTGTTGTGTGATTCAATGTGCCAAATCTGATGTCTTGTTTAAAGTCAAACATTTTTGCCCAACAAATAAGTAATGGGTTATTTTTTAGATGTCATGCAAACACATTTGAACTTTCAATTGATTCAGTAAGGTTTATTATTTATTGTCTTACAAATAAATTGGTGAAATAGATAATCAAAATGGATATGCTTTATTTATTGTAGCATCTTCATATAGAGCAACAATGCATACAAATGGTGAAATTCTTCAGAAATGTATATATTTATTGATTATGTATTTGTTTCTACCATTCTAGGCAAAGAGCTTTCTGGACTTCAAACCTGGAGGAGCTCTTTGCCACATTTTGGGATCTGCATACAAGTTCAAAAGCGAGCAGGGCTGGTGAGTTGAACCTCAGGAAGGGTGAACTTGATTGTTGTAATGTTTTCAAACCTAGTATGCTTAAAATTGCTCTGTCTGTATTTTCTCAGGAGGAGGTTTGATCTTCAAAACCCATCCAGAATGGATAGAAATGTGGAGATGTTCATGACCATTGAAAAGACTCTTGTTCAGGTAGAGATACTTGTGCATGTGTCAAATGGTGTGTTGATACCTGGCAGGTTTGTTCTCAGCTCTGCTTGCCCTGGTATTGGCATTTATTTTATATAACTGTAAACAATGCTATTCAAACTCTGGCTTGCAGACCAAGACTCTTGGATCTGGGTCTCATTTTGATTCAATAACTGTAAATTGTACATCTGTTTTGAACAGGACAAAAGCATTAAAAAGAGCCTAACTACAATTGGGAACACCTTAATATATAAAAAAAGAACTTAATATAAACATACTTTGTTTTTTTTTGTTTTTTGTTTTTACGCCTGGTCTTCATAATTCTGAATATATTACTTTCCCTATATGTTGTCATTTTAATCTTTTCCTGCAGAACAACTCTTTGACCAGACCTATTGTGTACATGGTGTCTGATGTGGAGCAGAAGCAAGCCAACAAGCTTAAAGACATTATTAAGAGACATCAGGTAAAAATAATTAAAATAAATAACTGGTGATGATTGAATAGGCTTTTTACAATTTTTATTCATATGGTGTTTTGGCACTTCTGATGTTTTTGTATACCCTTTGTCATCTAGGGAACCATCACTGAAGATAAGTCAAAGGCCACTCATATTATTTATCCCTCCCCAGCCCAGATGGAAGAAGGTTGGTTTTGGTTTTTATAGTATCTGAATGTGGTCATTTTCCCTCAGTCATTATAATTGATGTTTTTCTTTAACTGAATTTGAGAATTCTGCTTTTCAGAGGAGTGGCTGCGTCCTGTTATGCGCAAAGACAAGCAAGTGCTTGTTCACTGGGGAAATTACCCTGACAGGTTGGTAGTACTGCAAAGCATAATGATGCTTCAGGTTTAAAAGAATAATTCATCCCAAAATTAAAACTCATGTCATTAGATATTTCTTTAGATTAGTTTTCATCTGTGTTTTTAGGATGAATAAAAAAAAAAACAGTTTGATGGATAGCAAGATGAGCTCAATCTTGTGCCTTAAACGTATATTCTCAAGGAAAGAAATTCAGAAGGAAGCTTCATAGCCTTTGCACCTGTTTTAATGCACACAATCTTAAATGTTTTAAAATATTAAAGTCCTCCATCAAAATGATTTGGTTAAATTACCATCTCACAAAAAAAGACATCCATTCAAGCGGAAAATGACATAGCTGTAGTATTTCTCTAGTTGCAGAAACATGCATTTTTATGGTTGATAATTTGTGCCGCTTTCCCAGGAAGGACAGTTTTGTTTTTTTGAGCAAACGGGATAGAAATAATGCTTGTCAATTGTTGTAAATGCAAAATTCCAGTTTGTTAGTTTGGATGAAAATATCCAGGCTGTTGCCTGTATTGTTTACCATAATTAACAAATTCTTCTTCTTTTAGTTACGATATATGGGTTTCAACAAGTGATGTGGATGCAGATGTTGAGGATCCACCAAGTTCTGAGAAGCCATGGCGGGTAGGAGGAACTATAAATGTTTTGTTAATAATCTAGTTTAAAATAATTTCAGGTGCCCTACAGTATGAAACGTATTTGCATTGTAAGTGATACCTCAGATGAAATTTTCTCAGTACATTCTGTAATCCCCTCAGGTGCATGCTAAATGGGTCATTGACACAGATGCTTTCAACGAGTGGATGAATGAGGAAGATTATGAAGTGGATGAGAACAAGAAACCTGTGAGTTTCCGCCAGCGGATCTTCCCAGGAGAAGATGTGGTAAGAGACTCAAATACACGAGTGCTAAAAAAAAAATAGATATGGTAGATTTTCGTTCTGTTGTTAAACCAGACCTGTTAGGTCTTGGCAGGGTTTGTTCTGTCATTGTCTGTGTGTGTCTGTCAATCATCCTCTACAGCTCTTCCTTGCTACCTCACCCTCATCTGCCCACCCTTCCACCCAAAAATCCCCTCTGCAACCAAACCCCCCCCTTTGTGTGTAAAACCGTTCCATTCTCTCATTCTCTTGCTCTTTCTCTCATCCTTCACCCCGCCGTGGTTCTGATCAGTCTTCCCGTACACCCGATCGTAAGGAACGCAAGTCCCTGGTTGCCGGCAAGAAGAGGAGACGCTCTCCATCTCCACCCAGTACCCCTGCAGAGTCACGTAAAAAGGGCAAGAAAGGGTAAGGATCATGCTGGAGTCAGATAAATGTGAAATTACTATAACTGTAAACTATAGTCAAAATATACAGTACTGTGACACAAGTCCTAGGCCCCCAGTTAAATTAGTTGTTTTGGTGAGGGTATAATGACATTATATATTACTTCTCATTCTATTTATTAAAATACAACCAGAAAATAGACATATGAAAAAAAAAGAAGTTTGAGAAAGATGGAAGAATGAATGAAAAATACATTTCTGTATGTACATTTCTGATTTTCTGTCTTGGTTTGATCTGCATTTCTGCCAGAGCTGTTGTCAATATTACCTGAAAAGCACAGACAGGTTTTAGTTTGTCATGTAATTCCTTACTAGAAAGCACTTCATTTGTAGTAGTTATCTTTCAGCATGATAGTGATTCCAAACACACTGCTAATGTAATGAAATCATATTTGGAGAGAAAAACGGGCTAATGAAACGTCATGAAACTCCACTCGCCTCCACAGAGTCCAGACCTCAATATTATATACAGTATGTATAGTCAATATTATAGGCAGAATGAGATTTAGCTTTAGAGAAAGAAATATAGAAGATGCTAAATCTAAGGAAGATTTCTGCTTGATATTAAATAGCACATCATTTCAGAAAAGACACAGCAAAAAAGTTAAGAGCTAAAGAGGTCACATTAAACAAACTTTTGATGCTAGTCTTTTGATTCCAAAAGTAATTTTGTTCTGAATATGTTGTGTATATTTTTCCCCATATTATCTGTTTGTATATTGTATAGTTCACCCAAAAGTAATGAGATTTGTACAAAAGTCTTAGCCTCCCAAAGCTAGTAGTAGCTTAAGATTGTTGCACAGCACTGTATATATTATATAATTGTATTTCTGCTTAAAACTGTAATTTATTCTTTTGAATTTCATCCATGTATATATTAAAAATATTTTTGTAACAATATGAATTTTTTTTCTGAAACATGTTTAATTAATGCATCCCTGCTTAATAAAAGCAATTTTAAAATCAAAAAGTTTAGTTGACAATTTAGTTTGGCCTAATTTGTGAATTTTTGTCTAAAAGGAATCCTGGAACTCAGTGGAGGCGGCGTGGACAACCAATTGATGACGAGCAGGATGAAGATTCAACAAAGGACCTTGAAGATCCCTCTTCTGTGCCGGGAATGGAGGAAGTTACATTGCCAAAAAATGGTCAGAGCTCTTGATTTGTGACCACTTTTACACTCTCCTTGGTTCACTTTCCTTTTGCTCTGTTTGCTTTTCCACTGCAGTGGAACTACAGTGTGCATGGGGTTATAGACATATGCTTATAGTTGTGCCATGACTTGTCATCATTCCTACTTTGAACTTGATTAATAACAGCGAAATAAGTAGTAGTGTAACGGATCATAAATCTCACGGTTCGGATCACACTGGTTTTTTTTTAAGTCACAGATTAGACCATTTTTCGGATAAGAAAAACAGGGAGGAGACAAATGTCATTTGCTTTCCATTTATACAAAAATATTACTGCAAAAACCATTGGTTTTAACAAACATAACTTCGAATCTGTAATTTTAATTAAAACAGGTTTCATTAACAGGTGGATCATTTTTGAAAACCTATTCAGTGACATAATTTCAGCCACCTGTTGGTTACAAAGTGTAATTGCTACAACATTCACCAGTGTCAAGTTCCATCAAACAGGGATTTTAATCTTTACCATAAACATCAGTGTTTATATCTGAACTATAAACTATTATCCCAGTACTTCAATGTTGATTAATTGTTTGTAACTAACTGAAAAAGTGTAAAAACTAAATCTTTCTGTATCAAACCCAGCGCTTTGAATGCAGCGCTTTGAAGGATTAATAAACATATGCAAATCATTATCATTTATCATTCATGCTGCGCGGGTTTGAGTTCAGATCCCGATCTTTTAATGTTTAATTGTGCAGCTTTAAACTGAATGCATTAATGCAGGCTAAACAAACAGTGACAGAAAACGCCTTTAGTTAATAACCTAAGAAAGCATTTAGGTCCCACCACAACTTTTTCCATCTTTATTATATTTTACAGGGAGGCCAAAATGCTTTCATACACGTAATTTGAATGACTTGGGAGGCGATCTCTCTCTCTCTCTCTGCAATTGTTATAAATGTTGGATTAACCTACAAGTTCTGTGGGTTGTGATCCATGCAGATCACGGACCATGATCCGGTTCACCCCTAGAAATAAGCATTTTCATCGTTTGAAATGGATGGATGATGGCTATTTATTTAAATCTAGTAGGTTTGTGTCACAATGTTTTGATAATGTAATTGGTAACTATTGTCCAGCAGCTAGTGACTATTTTCTCTAACCAGTCACTGATGTGCATTGTTTACTCATCACATTTTAGTATAGGTACAGCTCGCTTGCAACTTTAACTAGTGTGCTTCCAAAAAGAGACACAATCCTAAAGTCAGCCATTCTATGCAATGCAAAAGCATTATTTATCTTGGATTAAGTAAGGTGCCATTTACACTAGTGTGTTTTCATTTTAAAACACGTTTTTTGCTCCAGCCCACAAAAGTGTTTTGAAAATGCTGAAGACCACGTTTTAGTTTCGGCTTTGTGTTGGCAGACTGATGTGGACTTTTGAGAATGGAGGCACAGCTATCCACAGTTTCTGTCTGACTGGTCTTCTAGACCAGTGTTTCCCAACCCTGTTCCTGGAGGCACACCAGCAGTACATATTCTGGATGTCTCCCTCATCTGACCCATTCATTTCAGGTTTTGGAATCTCTATTCTAATGATGTGAGGAGCTGATTGAGGTGTGTTTGATTAGGAAAAGTTTGAAAATGTGGACTGTTGGTGTGCCTTCAGGAACAGGGTTGGGAAACATCGTTCTAGACTATTGGCTATCATTCCCTGATTTGACCATTACATGAGTCATATATTAACTACAGATGTTGGCAAGATATGTGTATGGCCAGTAGGGCTGCACAATATTGGAATAAACTGACATTGTTTTTATTTTTATTTATTTATATATATATATTGTGATATGATTAAAATTTCACAAGATGACTTGAGTAACTATTTGGAAAGAATTCATAATTTTACATTAATTGGGGTGATTTTGTACTGAAGTGCATCTGCATGAAATATACAAAACTATCCATAAATATACAAAATAAGAAGAATCTAATTAAAGCACATTTGCATTAATTAGTTAATTATTTAACTAATTAATTGTGCCTATTGCAGATTTGTACATTGCGATTTCGATGCTGAAACGATATATTCTGCAGTGTGAATGGTCATGTATCATGCGTTATAGGTTGTGTAGTGTGGACAGATCATTTTCTGAAATGCAGTAAAAATGTCAGTATGGATGAGGAGCATTTTCATTTCATTGTGTTTGCTCTAGCACTAGTGTAAATGCATCTTAAGGTTGCTCTTCCCTGTTCAGTATCATGCTCTGTAAATCACTTGGGTATCAATTGACCTAAACTGTCATTTTGTAGCCTTTTCCACATCATCTTTTAAAGCACCTGTATTAAAAGTCCATCTGTTTGCTTGGAAATTCTGTGTATGGCTAAAATAGGCTCTCTTGCTATTACAGGCTCCAGCCCTACTTTCATTGTCCTACTTTACACTGAAAGCTTTTACATTTTTATTGCATTGGGCTCGTGTCTGTCTGATACATCATCTGCTCTGCTTGACATCATCTGTCTTTCTGCCTGCAGTCAATCAGAAAAAGGACAGCGAGAACACACCAGTGAAGGGTGGAATTCACAATGATTTAGGTGAGTGTTCTGTCCTTGATTTAATTATTTATTTTTTCACGTATCAATATAATATACATTATCAAAGAAGTGTTAATAATATATAAATTTTTCTTTGCTGGTTTAGATGACCAGGAAGATGACTCTGTTACATCTGGTGGCAAGGTAGTCTTTTTTTTTTTTAATGTTTAGTAAATAAATGTTTTTGAGAAGTACTATCATTTCTATATTTATTGCCCAGCATTTTGTCTTAAGTTGGATTATCTACTAGGCACTTGCATATAAAAATAAGTATTTATTGTGTTCCTATTGTGTTGCACAACCTTTATGGTGCTATTGAGATTGAATACAGGTAAAGTCAGGGACAGGTTTGGTGGTATTGGTAGGATAAGGGAGGGTTATGGTTTAAGGGATGGGTCAAGCTAGATATAATAATTATAGAAATTTGCAATGAAGTGCAAATACATTTCTTTGAACACAATGACATCACCGATATACTATATAACTGCAGGTTACCTATACTTATACACTCAAAAAAATGGCTTTTTCTGCATGTTTAAACTAGTTTAAAATGAGTTGAAACGACAATTCGTAAAAAAAATTATTTTTATTGAGGCAACTTAATTGTTTTATGTTCCATCCTCATAAATTTGTAAAAATTATTGTTAACTTAATCGATTTGTGTTGGGATAACATGAAGGAATTGTGTGGAACCCAGTATTTTTTACAGTGCATATAATAACTTCAACTGTTAAAAGCTATTAGTTACTAATTAAAGTAATTAAGTTATGGTAACTAGCTACTTCTCTGATTTTGATTGTAATACAATAATGTGCACCTTTTGTAAAGCTGCTTTGAAACAATAATTATTGTGGAAAAACTCAAATTGGAATGACTTAGAAAAGCAATAACATACAGATCATTATAAAAATATTAGTACAATGTGAAAACGTGCCACTTAATGCCACTTAATATAAAGTGGGTAAAATATAAACTATAAATTTATCATTTAAATTGGTCAATAAAAAGAATGTCTTTAGTGCCCAGCTATTTACAGTCAGTTAAACCGTTCTGAAAGGATGTTTACAAACTGTAATTGATAGGAGGATGATGAACAGAGCAAAGCAGAGGTCAATCGTCTGATCGACTCTGAGGACAACGTGACTGAGCAAACCCATCACATCATCATCCCCAGCTATGCTGCCTGGTTTGACTACAACAGGTATTGAATCTGTCCCTCCATGTGCTGTAATGATATTATGATAGATTGTTTGCATCAAAATGAAGCTAATAAATTGGATTCTATTTTGCAGCATTTTCGATTAGACCACCTTTTTGATCACCTGAGATGTAGACTGATTTTGGGTATGACTAGCATTTAGGCCTGGCAAAAATTCTTACAAGGCTAAATAAACACTCAAAAGAATAAAAGAATCTCTGGATTACTGTATGCCACCTTACAGTCTGAACTGTTGCATGCTGTGGTGAAGCAGCTTCTCATAGGATAGGACGTGCAGTCTTATGAATAATTTTGAGACTGAAACCAAATTAGCAATAAACATTAATAAAATGCCAACTTTCTTTTGTCTGTGATATGTAATCTTGTTTAGTGTCTCATAACACTTTAATGACCCTTCATTAACATATTTTTAACCTTTTAAAATAAGAATAAATAGACCTCATGAAATAAAAACCGATCCTGTTTGCTTGCAGTGAGATTTAGAGAGCTTTAAACAATTAGAAATATTGTTCCATAACCAAAAACCATAACTTAAACTTATAACTTATGTCTAAAATTAGCCTCATTTC
The DNA here is from genome assembly GCA_903798125.1 of Danio choprae. Taxonomy (NCBI): domain Eukaryota; kingdom Metazoa; phylum Chordata; class Actinopteri; order Cypriniformes; family Danionidae; genus Danio; species Danio choprae. The sequence continues at coordinate 6,496,511 of CAIGQW010055978.1, read as the reverse complement.
TCAATCCATTGGACTCCTGAGAAACTCCATGGTTTGTACAAGTTCTTGAAAATGTAATTGTTGCTTTCATAATAATTTCTTATTAAATAGGTAATCATAATTCACTATTTAAATGTATTTATTTTTTTGTCTGTAACATGAGCTACCTTTTATTTTACTCTGTACCATAAGCAGTGGGAGAAGACAAATGCATAGAGATTACTGCTTCATTAGTGAACAATGCATGAAATTAAAATAATTATGCATTTAAGAAGAAAGATAGATGACATTTATGATGTAATTTACTATTTAAAATAGTGATTGTAATAGTAAATTACAGTTGGCATTTGGGCAAACAGCATCAAAAGTTTCCTTGGAGTACTATACTACAGGATACTGTAACAAATGGCATCTGATATAATGTGACAAAGTATGTATATTTATGAAAATATATAATTTGCACCACTTGTAAAGTGCTGAAATGTATCTTTTTTTAAATGCACCTGGAAAGTGCTTGAAAAGTGCTTAAATTCGACTCTGGCAAAGGTGTAAGAATCCTGAAACTCCTACATGCATCGTCTATTAGTTGTATACTTTGTGCAATTGAATTGAGACATGAAGTTTAATGCATATTAATTGTTCTTTTTTCCAGTATACATGAAATTGAGAGACGTGCCCTGCCAGAGTTCTTCAATGGCAAAAACAAATCAAAGACTCCAGAGATGTACGTTCAACCTTGTACTTTTGTCATGTAGACTAGACTTTTATATAAGATCAACATGCATCATTATGCTGTGTTTCTTTGTAGTTCTCTAGTTCATCTTTGTTTTGCTCTCTTGATCCGTCTCACTGTCTAAATTGCCTTTTCTTTTTTCTTTTTTGTAGTTATCTTGCCTATCGTAACTTCATGATTGACACTTACCGGCTGAATCCTCAGGAGTACCTGACCTCAACCTCCTGCAGGAGGAACCTCACTGGAGATGTCTGTGCGGTCATGAGGTCAGAATTCTCATTTAAATATCTGACTTCATTATAATAATATACAGTGAAGTGGGTTCATTTGGACTATCAATTTTAGTGTGGCTATTTCAAGCATGAAAAGACATCAGTAAAATAGGGTGAACAGTGTGATGTTGCGTTTCCTCAAGCCATTTAAAGTCCATAGGCCAGTATTTAGCTCCTATATTGATCTTGTCATGAAATAGCCATAAGTTGCTGATGTGGTAATAAACAAATCGTATATATTGAATTAAAAAATCTAATTTAATGGGGGCAGGGTTATCTTCTTTTATTAAATTATGAAGTTGTCTATATTGGTGAATTGATTGTTTTATATATTTATCTATATTGATCTTGCCATGAAATAGCCATAAGTTGCTGATGTGGCAATAAACAAACAAACTAAATATTATATTGAAAGATCTAATTTAATGTTTTTTTTTTTTATATATCATTTCTTCTTGAATTCCGAAGTTGTATATATTGGTGAATTGATTGTTTTATATGTCTATCTCTATTGACCTTGCCATGCAAAACAAGGTAGTAAGCAAACAAATAGCTCTAACTAAACGTTTGTACATATTCATAATGTTATGTGACTGATTAGTGTTTAATGTATAATTGAACAAAGTTGCCTTATAATAACTTTTTTTAAATTATATTATTATTTTTTGTTGTACTTTTCCACAAAATGGAAATAAGTATTTAAGTTATTAAAAAGACACTTTTGTTTACAAAACAGTTCATTTAAACTTTGAATTTGAACATATGTTAAAAATGTACCTGATCTATACCCTAAATAATAAAATAGAGATAAGATTGGATTTTAATTGAATCTCAAACGTATAAATCAAATTGTAAGCCCTATTGTGTGTTTTACGTTTTGTTTTTTGTTTTTTTTCCCAGAGTGCATGCCTTTTTGGAGCAGTGGGGACTGGTGAACTACCAGGTGGACGCGGAGAGCAGACCTCTCCCCATGGGCCCTCCACCAACCTCACATTTCAACGTTCTGGCTGATACTCCCTCTGGCCTGGTGCCGCTGCACCACCGTCCCCCACAGGTGAGACTGGGGTTACTTCCTTTTTAATTCCCAGAAGGCACAAGGCTTTCTTTTGAATCTGCTACAACAAAATCTCTGCTGTTCTTGCCAGGTTCCCCCTGCTCAGCAGATGCTGAACTTCCCAGAAAAGGGCAAAGACAAGCCAACTGACCTGCAGAACTTTGGCCTCCGTACAGATATTTACTCCAAGAAGAATCTCAAGGCAAGTCGCAATCCCTCTGCCTGCTGCCAAACCTAATGCTGCTCGCTCTTCTGTCTTTTATAGTTTCTTGATGTGATTATGTGGAACATTTGTTTCAGGACTTTCTGCTTTTTCTTCCTTTAGTTTGGTTTGTTTAGGCATATAGACGTGGCTTTAATGTTTTATTGCACAGCAGTTGGTTTGAGATGAAAAATAGTCTGATTCAATGAACTAAATTGTAATTCCTATACAGAAACAAATGTTATGTAACAAGCAGCAGAGTCTAATACCCTTTTTCCAACAGTATGAACCTGGTGCTAGTTCAGAGCTAGAGCTCTTGCTACTTTGGGACTAGTTCATCTGGCGAGCCTTCTAAGAGCTGCTTTGCTTGTCCATAGGCTAGAAAGCCACCATAGAACATGGTCATTTCAGTAAAATATTTCCCAGCAATTCAAATGCAGAAGCACCAGATACATGCATACCATCAATGTTGCATTAATATTTATGTTAATGAATTTGCAAATTTACATCAGCATCCAAACACCGTGAATCCAGAGTGTTTGAGCAGCGTGCTGTAGTTTTTATAGACCGAGATTGCAAGAGATAGAAACGTGTTCATGCACCATGCTTTATTTGCATAGACGGAGATTACAAGTGATGATGATAATAATAACCTGTTCAGCATCATGTTCCGCTACTGTTTAGAAAATGGTGGTTAAAACCATTTTTGTTTGTCTTGTTGATCACGGTAACCCTGCCCTCAGCTCCTGATGCAAGCAATTCTTGCTTCTAGCTTAACAATGTTTCAATGCCACTTAAGAACCACTTTACAGGGTTTAGAGCTGGTACTTTGGATGTTGAAACAAAGACTTTTGGACTAACGGTGTGATTCTCAGAGTAAGCACAATAGTTAGTGCAAACTAAAAATCTCCTCTTATAGGAACAGCCATGTAACTATAGGCATGTGTGCCATAATTGCTACAGATAAAGCGGCAATAAGCACATGGAGTGAATTTGTCAATCCATCTAGATGAATGATGCAGAGGCACGTGCAATCTGACTAATATCAGGACCAGGACCTTTGGGAAAAGTTACTTTTGAAAGTACTGCACTACAATGAGTTACACTACAAAAAAGTAACTAGTTGCGTTACTTAGTTACTTTATATGGAAAATAATCCGTTACATTACTTTTGAGTTACTTTTGCGCAAATATTTCTTACCTGTATAAGGCTTGATCTCATTCAGAACTTTCAAGTTTTTTTTTCTTTTTTGATAGAGAAGCTCTGCAAATAATTAAGGAAACAACCTTTTAAAAAAAAAAGTAAAATAATTTAGGATGAAGTTATCTTCTGAGAACATACTTTTAATAATGTCATAAAATCCTAATATTATGCCATTTTAAATCTATTTCAAAGCACACAATCTAAAAATGCCCTTACTGTTTTGCTTTACAGGGTAAAGGAGCTGCAGGTGGCAGAGACTGGACTGAACAAGAAACATTGCTTCTATTGGAGGTAAGATCTGGATTAACACCTCTTTCACACACTTTTATTTTTATTTTCTTGATATTAATATATATTTTTAAACCGCTTGATATAGGCTTTGGAAATGTACAAGGATGACTGGAATAAAGTTTCAGAGCACGTGGGCAGTCGTACACAAGATGAATGCATCTTGCACTTCCTGCGGTTGCCCATAGAGGATCAATACCTGGAGAGCTCTGAAGCTTCGCTAGGCCCTCTGGCTTACCAGCCAATCCCATTCAGTCAATCAGGGAATCCGGTTATGAGCACTGTTGCATTCCTCGCCTCTGTGGTGGATCCGCGTGTGGCCGCGGCTGCAGCCAAAGCTGCTCTGGGTATGTCCAGTTTGTCCAATATGAATTTTTTTAAAGTACACATGAAACCACAGCTAATCATATTGATTTAGTTAGCTTACATTGCTAGTTTTGTGGTGAACAATTAATCTGTGCATGTCATTAAGATAAAAAAAAAGGTTTGTCCTTGTAATCTAAAATAGAAATCTGAGAATGCACTTCCTATTTGTTTTTAGTTAAATTGTCAGATTACGTCTGTCTGAGGTATTGGACAAGGCTAACAAACTAAACCACGCCCCTCCATCTGTCAGTTTTGACAACAAACATAAATGGCGAGGAGGAGGTGTCTGTTGGGTTGTAATGATTTTCCCAAAACCCTTTTCCTGATCTTTCTGAATGAAATGTCTACTTTACTATATCCAATCAGCTCGCAGTACAAAAAACAAGCCACGCCCACTGTTGGCTCATTTAATACTCTGTTTGTCTGGGAACTGTGTCACAATACAAAAATAAATGGTTGCAGCTACCGGTTCATGTGGACTTTAATTATGTGTCTCTACCTGTATTTTAAGACTATATTTCTCTCTATGTTTAATAGATGAGTTCTCCCGTGTGCGTGAGGAGGTTCCTGCAGAGCTGGTGGAGGCTCATGTGAAAAAGGTGCAGGAAGCTGCACGCAGCACAGGGAAGGTGGACCCTGCGTTTGGCCTGGAGAGCAGTGGCATTGCTGGCACAGCTCCTGAAGAACCCGAGAAGACAGGTAAGAACTTTTATACCAATTCATCAACTGCTCTGATTGGAAGGTTTTCTATCTTGCCTACTGAACAGAGGATACTTCAGTTTAGATGTAAATGCTTGGTGTATACATACAGCCAAATACAGTCTTCAGTGCATAAAATTTGCACCACGCTCTCTGTACTTATAGCCTAGCCCAGTGGTTCCTAACCTTTTTTTTACTCGCGCCCCACTAAACCAAACCAAACAGTATCTATCCACGGCCCCCTGCAATTTTTAAATGAATTCTCTATTTATGGAAGGTTGGAAACTAACTCAGACGAAAGACTTTTTACAGCATAAAGTGTCAATGATTTGGTTAAACATAAATTGTACATAACGGGCAACCAAGCCCAGAGAGAGACGAAGGCTGACACTTTTTAAATAAAACAGAAAACCAAAGTCCAGGCAGATGCCGTTGACCGTGAGCAGAGGTATCATGTCAGTGAAAAGTCATTCAGACTAAACCTGTGTGGGACAGATTTTTGCAGTTTTGCCCCATTCCCGTGCAACACCTATTTAAGCAAATTTAAATGTCCCCTTGTTGATTGTAACTATAGCAATGTCTGAAACCGCAACTCATGCACCGAGCTCAATGAACAAAATGCTTTGACTATGAGAGAAACGGAAACCAGCATGCAGCTCTTCCACTTGCTCACTGCTTGTTGGTTCTGTGAGTTAGGTTTTTCTTTTTACGAATCCAATTCACAGAAGTTCCACAGATCATTTTAAGCTATCTCTTAAGCATGGTTTAAGCAACACAATTATTTTATCATTATAGCTGAAGTATTATCTTACTTACCAAATCTAGTCATGGATGCATCGGGTTCTGCTAGTGCAGGTCTTGAGATCAGATGAACAATCAAAATGTTGACTTATTCAGCCAAAAAAAAAAGTTAGATTAGCGGGTTATTAAACCAATGTGTAATTATTTGTTGTAAATTAAACATCACGAAAGCCATAATACATCAAATTATGACTAGACGTTTTTATATATATATTAACAACATCATTTCCCAAAAAACCCCAAAAGAAAACATTGTGCAGTGAGGTTCATTGTCATCAAAGCAGACGACCTGATGCTTTGCGCCTTCACTGTTCATCATTCTGCACAAGTAGGAGCAGTAACTGCTTCATTCCGGACATCATTCAGGGATGTAATTGTAGACTTACCTAGGCTATTGTGTATATAATATAATGTTATTGGGTAGTCTTATAATGTGCACATATGACGAAGCCGCTGACAATATGCAAGATTATGAAATCACTTTGAATGTGTGTGGCTGTGCACTTTTCCGCTCTCATATTAGCGTCACAACCACATGTGCTCTATTTACATTATTAATAAATTCAGGACGCACATTTGTTATTATGCAAGTCATCTGTCCTTATGTCTTCGTTGATTTAGGGCTACAGCCTAGCGCCTGAAATTTAATACCTGAAAGTTTCGTAAGTTTAGATGGTATTACAAATGTATAAAAATATATTTTATAATTAATTAAAACTATTAATAAGCAGGGACTACGCTGAAGGAAAGGGAAAGTGAAAATGATAAACTCTTTAGCAATGTATATTTTTTTCCAGGGTGGAATGTTAAAGTATATTAGGCTACTCAATTCAACTGGGCTTAATATTTTGACTGTTCGAATTGTTGACTGACTAGTAGTTTATTTATCACGCAGAATAAAGAGTCTACTAAATTACAGGAAAAATTATATTCTGTGGACACAAGAGCACTAAACCGAGTTAGTGGCACCATCTTGCGACAGTGTGTGGATATGTCCTGTCATTGAGGTACAAAGTAGGCTATAAACCTATTAAATATTACTTGGGTGTATATTAAACTGCTAAACACTTAAACTGCTAAAACCAAAAATGTAACTTAATTATGTGGCCAATATAAAATATTTATATAAATAATATTTATTATTAGTTTTTGTATTATTATTATTATTATTATTATTATTATTATTATATATTATTTAAAACACATAAACGTTTGTGTATGATATATGTGTGTGTACATGATATATATGTATATATATATTCTTCCTTCTTTTTTTTTTTTTTTTTACTTTAAAACAGAAAAGCCTCATACATGCATCCATAAACTTATCTCAAATAAAGCAGTTTTAGACACATTTTTAGGGTAAACAGCAATTGCCTCTCTTATCATAGCTGACCGAAACAAATAATTCTTAGTAATGCAAACAATGCCTCGATTGTGCCCGTGTCATTCTAGTTCCTTCCACCAGGTGGCGTCAATTCAGTAGTTTTTGATAAACCAGGGCTTGACAAACCCAGTGACCCTGATCAGCTGTGCGTGGGCTCGTCTTCCTTGATCATATATAGAAAATTCGAGTTGAATACAGAAATATAATGTGTCTGCTGTATATTTAATTTGTAAAGACATTATATAAAACCAATTTATAATGTGAAGCCAGTGGTGTAGGTATCTTGTGCGACTGCATACAATGGCTTTGTGCAGCCCTGGCAGATGGGGCACAGACGTGGGAGGGGTTGAATCTGGGTCAGTGGAGTGACCTAGTGTGACATGATGCCAGTGCAGGCTTCGCCACACATACCTTTACTAAAGGCTCCAGCATCCCATGTGCCACAACTCTTTGTTCAGTTGTGTGATGCTCTAATGCCCGTTTATAAGGTCATATAATCATTTTTTTCCACTTTGTCACCCTTTTTTTTAATCTTTTTTCCCTAATGCCTGGTTGTTTTCTGCTCATGCTTTGTGGGGTGTGTCAGGCTTTTTTTTTTTTCTTTTTTTTTTTGATTCTACAATTCAGTTTGAGGTGTTCACAGGCATGTTTGAAATGCCCCTTAAAGCTGCATGATCTTTTGCAAAACATGAACATTATTGGTATTACAACATGTACTAATATTAGAAATATTATAGCTATATATCTATACCTATATATAGATCACTTGATCCTAAAGGCCAGAGTAATGACCAAAAGTCACCATTTGCCAGTATTGTCTATTGTTCTGTCTGTCTGTCTATCATTTTGTCTGTCTGTCCATCATTCTGTCGTTCTATCTTTCTGTATCTATCTTTCTATCAAATTTTTTTTCTTTCTTGTCTGTCTATCGTTCTGTCTGTCCGTCTGACGTTCTGTCTGTCCGTCTATTGTTATGTCTGTCCATTGTTCTATCTCTGTCTATTGTTCTGTCTCTTTGTCTATCCATCTTTCCATCTACCTAATGTTTTTCTGTCTATTGTTCTGTCTGTCGTGCTGTCTGTCTGTCTATCGTTTTGTCTGTCTGTCTGTCTATCGTTTTGTCTCTCTGTTTCTCGTTCTGTCTGTCCATCATTCTGTCTGTTCTATCCGTCTATCTATCGTTCTATTTTTGTTTGTTTTTCCCCCAAAAAATTTATATTTGGTCAATTGTTATGCAATGCAATCAGTAGTTTACAGAGTACATGTAAAAATTGTACTGAAATAAAAAAAACCCTCAAATATAACTAAATTCAGAGAAACTTACCTTTAAAAAAAATATCATTAAATGCTTTTATTGCCAAGTTTCTGAAATATGTAAAGTAAATTTAAGCAACAATAGTTGTTTTGCTGCCACTGAGGTGCTAAGATATATTTTTGGTTTCGTTTTTGGTTCAGTACACTCCGCCTGATGTTTGTTTCTTTTCTTGCAGAACCTACAGAGACTGAGAAAATGGACACAGACTCTGACTCCCAACAGCCTGATAAGGTCAGATTCGGCTTTGCTGCCAGTAGCCAGATATGTTATGTGTTACTCTGTCATGTTTACAGGTTGATTGTTATCAGATTGGAGCTTATTATCATTTCCCACCTATCATTTTTGGCATTTAGTGCAATGCACTTTCTGTACTTGTGCCCATTCCCATTTGCATTTCCCCCCATCTCATGCTGTCTGACTGTCGTCTCGTCATTCCCTGTCTCATCTGTTACAGGCGGAGTCAAAGGATGAAGCAGAGAAACCCAGCGAGTCTGCAGAAAAGCCAGCCGAGACGGAGAAGGAAAAAATTGAGACTACAGAGAAATCTGAGCCACAGGAAGAGGAAGAGAGTGAGGCAGGAGAGACCAAGACAGCAGGTACAGATACTGACAGCGACAGCACCACTGAATGCTCACGGGATTGTCTGAAATCTGACACAAGCTGGTTGTAATCTATTTTACCATGATGCCTAATAACATAGTTGCTGTCATACGAAAAACGTGTATGTCCAAACCTGCAGCCTAACTCTAATTTAATGTCTGCATTAAATCAAAATGTACAATGTTTATTTTACTAGCACATATTGTTAGTATTAAAGGGATAGTTCACCCAGAAATGAAACGTTTCACTATTTACTCCCCTTCAAGTGATTTCAAACCTTTGAGTTACTTTTTTTCTGTACAACACAAGATATTTTGACAATTGTTAAAAATCTGTAACCATTGACTTCCATAGTATGAAAAACTAATGGAAGTCAATGGTTACAGGTTTTAATCAATTAATCAGTGCAAGTTAATCCACTGAAAAACAGCAAAACAAAATGTTTGGTAAACTTTAATCAAGTTTTGACCATTTGCTTTTACTTTAGAAAGGCAGTCCTTTACTGATGACATCAGTTTGACGGCTTGGGGGAAATATTCTTAGCCATGCCCCTCCAATCATTAGTTTGCTACGAGTTAGATGAGAGGAACAACACCAAAACAAAATCCCAACTCCTATTTATTATTTGTTTCAGTTGGAAATGCGTCATATATAAGAACTGGTAAGGTTTTTGAGCAGCAAATTTATTCAAGTTATTAAAACTGTGGTATCAGAGGTGGCAAGTGAATTGCATTGTTCTTATCAACAGGTTATAAAGTTTATTGTAGCTATTTGTTGAATTTTTTTTTCTGTCATTTGGCAGTACTGGCTGTGGCTCAATGACTTGTTAGACTGAGTATACCTGAGTATTAACATGTTTTTTCAGTGATCCGATCACAAATTAGCATGTGTTCAAATGTTACTCTTGCAACCACTTAAGCTTGCATTCACACTACGAGTGACTCGCAGCAGCAAAGTGACAAGCGACCATTCATTTCAATGGAGAGTGAGCGACTTCCGGCCACCTCTCTTTATGCGAGTGACAGAGACCGTTGGCAACCAGGTGGGCGTGTCATATGACGCAACAAAGTTGAGAATCCTTCAACTTTATGCAAATCAATAGTGACTTTCTTGAGCGACAGCCAGTACAAGCATCAGTAGAGCTCACGTGATCCTCTCTCAGCTCCTGCAGAGGCCGGTTGTATTCTCTATGCTGTAGACCTACAGAGACCCGGGTTTGCAGGAGATAAATAGCCGCGATGACAGAAAACAAACTTTTTTTTTTTCTTGATCATCTTTGTAATTAGGTATTTTATGTTCTCATCCCATTTATATTTAGTGCTTTCTCTGAACAATGTTTACTTTCAGCAGCACGTAAACTCATTTGATCTCTGTGAATAACATCATAAACGTTACCTAAGCAACCCCATGATGGGAACGCCCACTATCAACTTCAATCGGCTCTCAGAGCGATAGGCAGCTACAAAATCGGCATTACCCTTCCTCAATTGTTTTTTTTTTCTTGTCATGCTCTACATTACTTTTGCTGGAGCACTCCCATGTAATGCACATGCACTATTTAATGAACCAGCCAATGTTGTGTGGGTTAATTAGAAGGATGTGGACGCTAGCTATGATTTAAATGTGCGATAGGTTATTGTCTTCAGAAACTATTTTTGTTATTCTGCTTGAAAGTCTCTTCACATCCTGATAGCAGTCAAAAATCAAGTGGTCCAGATGTATTTATATTTAATATTCTGTGGAAGGTGTAATGCTGCGTTCACACCAGACGCAGACGAAGCGTCAGGCGCAAGTGATTTACATGTTAAGTCAATGCAAAGACGTGAATAGACATCCTGTGGTGTGACACACGCGAATGAGGCGGCGCAAATGACATGGCGCAAGTTGAGAGTTTTATGCGTTTGACGCACGAATCGCTCCTGTTGGAAAATCTGAACTTCGGCAGACATTTGTGCCGCATTAACCAATCAGGAGCTTGCTCTTTTCGGGGTGTGATTATGACGTAGTGCATGTTGTTGGTGTCCCAAAGGGGAAATCCTCTTGCCGACAATGGACAACAGTTCATCAAACTGACCTTGACTCAGTCTGAAGCACCGCTGAAAGCCTCCATCATCCAGGAGCAGTTTTTGGAGGGGTTGATGAACTCACAGAGCTGGGTGCACCTCTGAAAGGATCTAGTGGACTCAGACACGGCGCTGAACGAATCTACGCTGTGTTTCAGCCTTCCTAAAGCACAGCTACCATCTCAATAAAATCCATGTTAGCCAAACCTAAAGTCACCGGGCATTTCTGTGCGAATATATTTGCCTGTGCCGCGTCTAGTGTGAACACTGCGTTAGACCAAGAAAAGTTTGCTCAATCAAAACGTTCGGTCCAGACATTAAGATAGGCTATCTTACCCGCCTCTTAAAATATGTAATTGCATACCTCAGTGCACCCTGTTATGTGGTTCAGACTAACTGTACTATTAAGGTTTCTCTCTGGTTAATGTTATGTATTGTGGTGATGTTGTCTAGTGCGCATTGATACATTCAGGAGACGTGGCTTTGGAAGGTTGGATGTAGACTTTTAGGGCTATCAGGCTAACATTAGCATTTTCCAAGATCTCCTATTGCTTCTTTAACGAGTTGTGATTTGGATTGACAGAAATGCATCTTAAAAATTGCAAACTCTGAAATTTTTATAGGACAGAGCTGAGGTTTAACAGAGTTTGAGGACCCAAGTATATTTATACAGCTTTTAGTCCCATTCTCTTTTTATTGCTTTGTTACATTTGCAAAACCCACAAATGCATGTAAATGGACACCAGTAACTATGATAATAAACGACAATAGTGTATTGGAAAAAATATTTAAAGTTAATTCTAAAATGTGTCTAACAAGCCCATATGGTGCATTTTGTTTCAGAGAAAGAAAAAGAGGAGGCCATGGAGACCACAGAGGAAGGGAAGGAGGATGAGGAGGAGCAGGAGGAAGGGAAGAAAAAGCTGGAGTTGGATATCGGAGAGGGCAACATCGCCACCGCTGCAGCCGCCGCTCTGGCCTCTGCCGCCACCAAGGCAAAGGTAAAGCATCCCAGACTACAACGTTTAGCAGTTCTTTAACTTCCTCTGTTGACACCGACTGCTTTGTGCAGCTGTCTCCAATCAGAATTTTTTTGTTTTTATCACTCTGGCGGCTAACTTTTTTTTCATGTGCTGTCTGTTCTTGTTTTCTTTCTCAGCACCTAGCTGCAGTGGAAGAGAGGAAGATCAAATCTCTTGTTGCTCTGCTAGTGGAGACTCAGATGAAGAAGCTGGAGCTCAAACTCAGACACTTTGAAGAGCTGGAAACCATTATGGACCGTGAGAAGGAAGCTGTAAGAATCATTTTTTATGATCTTGCATTTTTATAGATAAATACACCCTTCCTTTCCTATTCTGCTCCAAAAAAAAATACACGTGTAATAACTGCGTATTATGGTTGAATCACTATTAGTCTATTTTATTCATTATTTGAACGTTTAGCATCTTTCAGTGGTGTGCTTTGCAAAACAAAATATAAATTTAAAGGCCTTTCTATTAGTGATGATCGTTGTCACTTAAAGTCTTGTTGTATCCTGTAGTCTTGTTTCTACACACCAGAGGCGCTCTTCTCAAGAGTCTTGACCAGCTCTGCGAAACGCTTTAGCAAATGTAGCTGAAGATAGTAACCCATTTTAGCTGATGTAAATAGTGCATGAAGGATGGATCTTTATATAGACCAGCCCAGTGGTAATTCATTTCCTGAGTTCATAAATTCACTGAGTATTACAAAGACTGCGTCTACCCGCAGTATCTCAAGGAAGCGCTAAATAGATTTGGTAACACTTTAGTGCCATGTAGAAAAAGAAATATTATTTGTATTAATATTCTTTTATAGTTTATTTGTTGTTTATTTACTGACCCTCACACTGTAAAAAAAACAAAAAAAACAAAAAAAAACAAATCCTGGACTCCACAAAATTCCTTCATGTTGTCCCAACACAAATTGATTAAGTTAACTTAATTATTTTTACCAATTTAGGTGAATTAAACAATAATATATATATATATATATATATATATATATATATATATATATATATATGTGTGTGTGTGTGTGTGTGTGTGTGTTTTTTTTATAGCGCCTTTAAAACGTAATTTTCAAAGTGCTTTACTCTTAAAAAAATAGCAGAAGATATAAATAAATAAAACAAGTCAGAAACATTGCAAATATAAAACCATTAAACATACACATACCTCACAAACAGACAAGGCTAAAAAAGTGAAACAATTAAGTTGTCTCAAAAAAACTCAGTAATTGTTGTTTTGGCTCATTTTACATAAGTAGTACGAACAAGTAACTCAAATAATTTTTTGAGTGCAGGTCATCCAATATGTAGACTTTTTTTTTCTTCTTCGTCAGAACATTAAAATATATTTTTAGCTAAAACTAGTCCTCTGTGATTCATAAAATGCAAGTCAACATCTAGCAGCACTTTTATAGATGAAAGAACACATACAGAGAGAACATAATTATTAACTGTCGCTCCTGATGATATACTGAGGTCTCATGAAGTGCAAGAATCTGTCTGTGCCAGAAAAGACATTATTTACAGTGTTATTACGTTTAATCCACATGCTCTGTAAAGCATTCTAAGCATGAACGCTGTAAATGTTTGTTAGTCTGCCCTATCAACACTGAAGTTTTTCTACTTTAATTTGGAACCAGATGTAGATATACCAGATGTTGACGACACTGCCCTAGCAAACAGATCAGATTAGAGTGCTTGCAAAATAAATTCAGCCCTTCCAATCTAATGATTGGATTGAAAAACAAATTGAAATTTTGTGCTTGTGTGAGTAATGATTTAAACTTTCCCTCGTGTGCCATTTAAATTATGATTTTTTTTTTTCTCCCTCTCTTTAGCTGGAGCTCCAGAGGCAGCAGCTTTTGACTGAGCGGCAGGCGTTCCACATGGAGCAGCTAAAGTACGCAGAGATGAAGGCCCGGCAGCAGATGGAGCAGCAGGCAGCGGTGCAGCAGAACGCTGGAGGACATCATGGTCCTCCTCCACATGGCCCACCTCCAGGCATGCACCCTGGACATCCTGGACACCCCAGCCCTGGATTTCCACCCATGCACCACCCCATGGGTCCACATCACACCCCTCAGACAGGTCAGCGCTCATGGGAACTATCCCTTTAAAAATGCAGTATTAGCAAAATTGCAGCATCATTTTGAGATCCACTGTCTGTGTGTCTGTATAGATCACAGGTGTCAAAGCCAGTTCCTAGAGGGCCGCAGCCCTGCACAGTTCAGTTCCAACCCTGCTTCAACACACATACCTGTAGGTTTCAAACAAGCCTGAAAGACTCAATTAGTTTGATCAGGTGTGTTTAATTAGGGTTAAAGCTAAACTGTGCAGAGCTCCGTCCCTCCAGGAACTGGCTTAACACCTGTGGTATAGATGAACCACTTTCCCAGAAGTCACTTTAAAATCAATGTGGCAAACTGACACAATCAACTTGAAAATGAGCAAGACCTCTGTGAGAAACCTTGCCATCATTTGAAACTCCTGATTCTCATTTGCAATGATTGTTTTTTTCATTTGTAATAAGAGTTCAAGAGTGCATTTTACTCTAGCCATCTTGCATGATTTGGCTTATAAAAAAATGGATTGCGTCGCAATTGTAGTGTATATGCCTCAACTCTATATTCTATATAGTGTTTCGATGTGATCCGGTTTTGTTGTGGTTCTGTGACTGCTGGTGTTGGTTGCTATATTGTTAAATTATGACAGTTAAAGTAATTAGGTTAATTTAAAAAATTTAATTAAATATTAATCTAATATTTTGGGTTTTTTGTGCGTTTGTGCGGGTTTTGGACAACTTTTGGGCTGGGAAAAAGTCTGCTATATCTGGCAACACTGTTCATCAATCATGTTATGTTGCTTCAAACAGGTCCAATGGTTGGACCAGGCCAGCCTATGCCAGGCCGGATGATGCCTGGACCTCCCCCGCAGGGTGGAATGGCACCAATGATGGGACCTCGACACCCTGGGCCACCCAATGGCATGTGTAAGTACCATATCATGTCTTGTTCCGCAGCACTTCACATTTTTTATTTATTTTTAAAGCTTTTTTTTTTTTAATGCCATCATTTTCTCCTTGTAGACCCAGGTCCTCCTCCTCCAACCGCACAGCCTGATGGGATGCCTCCTGGCCCAGTGGGACCCCCTCCATCTGTGCCCGCTCCTCGTGCTGCTGAAAACTAAACTATTGCCCCACCCCCGCCCCCCCCCCACCAACATCCCCACACACGCGTTCACATCCACACGCAGATACACATGCACACTTAAATCCAGATTAATCCGGGATCCCCGCAGACCTGCTGTCGTCGCCTTCTGTAGATTTGCCTTGCTGATGGGTGGGTCATCTCTAAAGCCTCTCTCTCATTCTCTGTCTCTCTCTCTCCGACTGAGCTGAGCACTCTCCATAAACATTCACACGCTCAGGGCACAAAGTCAAGAGTTGGTCCTCCGTCTCTTGTCTAGTAATGGCACTGGCTTCTCTTCGTTTCCTGTCCACCGTGTTTGTTTGGAAAGCGTGTCGCAGGCTCCAGCGTCACCGATCAGCTCCTCCCTGTAATGTGACTGATGGAATCATATATGTATATTGTGTGCTAATCCGCGTAAAAGCTAAACGCTCCCAGATTGAACTCACACTGTAGCTGCGAGCCGTTTTCTCTGCTGACCTGGAGTCCTGTGGTGCGCACATCCACTGTCTTACGTGTTCGTGGTGCGGTATCCATTTCAGCCGGTGGCTTCCTCTTAATATTTACATCGTCATCTAGCTGATAATCTACCTCACCGGTGCAAACGTATTCAATCCGTGCACGGTGTGTGAAGCAGACTCGCTTTAAAGTGGAGATCGCAACTCACACACGCCCCAACAACTGCTGTGTTTTTTTATTTAGAGATGTACCCACACATGCATTAACCATTGTTTGCTTCAGATGCTGTGCAGATGTTGGAACACGTACACAAACATGCCTCTGTGTAGTTTTGCTGACGGAGGTCTATATGGTATCACGCTGAAGTGATGGAGGAACCTTGCTTATTTTAGGTGTAGCTGGCCTTCCCCTTAGGTGCTGACAGAGTAGCTGCCCTGCCTCGCTCTACCTCTCTCACTTTACTACCTCTCTTCTCTCCTTTTCTCTTCCTGTTTTTGGCTGTTCTCTCTGTTTCCTTTTTGTGTGTGCGCCCATGTGACTGCTGCATTATTGCTGTGTGGAGGCTTTCGTCCTCCTCCTCCTCAGGTGAACCAAGCCCTCGCTTCAACACGGCCCGCCCCGCTACACTACTACACACACAAACATACACACACATATATATTTCCTCTTCCAAAACTTTCCAGGCTGTACATCACAGGAAAATGGGGTTAAACCCTGATCCCCTGCCCCCCATATATATCTTTTATTGCTTTTTATTTTATGGTAATGTATTTTTAAGAAAATAAAGTTTGTGTAGACTCAGTTATCACTGTTCTTGGACGTTGGTAGCTTTCTCTTTTCATTTTTTAAATCCGGCACATTGATACTGAGACCTAAACACTGTCTAAATAAAGTGGGTTCTTGTTTTTTTGTATATAAAGACTGCTTTCTGTTTCAGTTTTAAAGATTCTGGGAGTGTTCGGCCTGTTTTCTGCATTTAAACTCAAAGTTCCAAAAGGCAGTTTAAAGAGAACTATAATGACGTATTTAATTCCAATGAAGTCACTTTCAGAGCTTAAAATATTGATGACAGAATATTAATTAGTGTTGACGCACAGTTTCAGTTTTTGGTGTGAATGGATCTTAAGAGTGTGTAACTCAAATATGCTTTGACCATGAAATCAGAAAAAAAAGGTTTCTCATGCCAAATTCTCACATTTTATGATGGCTTATCTCTAAGAATTCATGTTAGTTATTGTATTCAGCTCTTTCCAGTTGTTCATTACTCTAGTGGTTCACTAGATCAGTTTTTGTATACAATTGCCTATTCATATACACTGTTAAATTCAAATCCTTCTGTGATGGGTATAACAAACTGGAATTATAACGAACTCCTGTAATGTAATCTCTAACCCAGATAATCCAGCATGTGGAGGACTAGAAAGTGTGCCTGAGAAGATTGCTGCGGGGTTGGTTATTGTTTAGTTTTTGCCTTTTTTTCCCTCCTAAACTTTGCTATTTCAAAATATTTGCTAATTTAATTCTGTATTTTAGTGGTTTTACTTCACAGGAAAGGGAAGTTAAGTATAAGTTTCTTTACTTTGGGAAAATTACTGCCCTTCAATTTCTGCAAATTGTTCGATTTAGTTTGAAATTGTATGTAGCCTGAAAGTTATGGAAATGGACTAAAACAATGAGAACCTACCTTACATGCTGTTGGTCCTTCCCGAAAGCGTCCTGTTTTATCTGACAGCAAAAAAATTACCAGCAGATCTTTGAAGTCCTGTAAATTGTGAAGTGAAGCCATCGTGGATTGGATTTTATTCATGGCATCCAACACGATGTCAACTAGCTTGAGATTTGGAGAATTAGAGGCCAGGGCAACCTTTCTTTGCATTCTTCAAGCAATTTCCGTGCAATGTGGCAGAGTGTATAGAGTACGCTTCCACCAGGGAACATCATTATAGACTCTTCATGACGTGTCATCGGTTAGACATATTGGAGACACAGCGCAAAAAAAGAAATGCCACTAAACCGAACGAAACAAACATTATTCGGGCTGTACTAATTGGTCGGAAATAAAAAAAACTACAGGAAATCAAGCAGAAGAGAGAAAAATACTGATAAACAATAGATGTTAGTGGTCAACCAAACTGATCCAGGATTTCCAGGACACGAATCTTGACAACATTCAGGTTTATTGTTCCAATCAGGTAGGTGAAACATTAGGCTTTTATCTTTCAAAAATTCATTATACTTCAAAAATGAAAGTGCCAAAATATTGCGCTTTCCTAATAAATGCTTCTCTATGATTTAGCAGCACCCATACGACATATTCAGTAGTACATTAACTGCAATCCGTATTCCCAGTGTGCCACTCGTATAAATAACCGAACAAATTTTGAGCGTGCAAACCAAACTTGTTTTATTTTATTTTTTACACCTGAGCTGTATCCGGAATCACCCTCTATAGGCTACCCTCACCATTCCCTACATTGGTCCACTAATATAGCCCACTAGAAGGAGTGAATGAAAACAAGCGCCGAGTGTACCTGAAGGGATGCCGTTTGTGCTTTTCAGCTTGACGAATCCCTCAGGCAGATTAGACTTTAAACTTCTTGGTCAGACTCTGTGATATTTAAAATATTGGTCTATTAATAATGAAACAAAGTATTTCAATTTCTGTCACGTATACAAACATTCATTTTACAAGTTGTTTATTTAGAAACTTCGATAGGACTCCGGTTTGAACCCCATCCCGTAGAATTCATTTGTCGAGTTTTCTCACAGTGCATTATGGGTATTTTTTAGCCGTTGAGTCTATATATGGTTGTACCCTCGTGGGACTGATTAAGTGCACTTCGGAATGTCTTTTATGGTTTCTGACAACACTACAAACGGCTGGCCACCGAAATATTGCCCTGTTTAAGGTATAGGGGTGATTTTGGATACAGCTTTGGTCTGCAACAATGTTAGGTAGTTAGTGCATGTCAAATTTATTTCCACTTGAAAAACCGGACCCAGAGTTTCTCAGCAAAACATCGCCCAGCTCATCACACTCCCTTGACAGGCTTGTTGTCCCACAGTGACACCACATCCACCCATAAACAGCACACCCGCACAGGGAGGTCCATGTGGACTCATCATACCAGGTAACTTTCATCCGGTTCTTCAAAGCTGACAGTGAACAGGGTTCTCATAGGCATATTTGTTTGGTCTATGGCTAGGCAGCAGAGTGTGATGCACTGTTTACACATTCTAACCATAATCAAAACTAACCATGTGGTTTTGTTAGCTCATATTGCTAGTTTTGTGGTGAACAATTAATCTGTGCATGTCATTAAGATAAAAGAAAAAAGATTGTTTGCCCTTGTAGTCTAAGATTAAAATCTGAGAAAGCACCTATCTGAGGTTTTGGGCATGGCTAACATACTTAACAACGCCCCTCCAACTGTCAGTGGATACGTTTACGTTGACATCAGTATTTGAAATAATCTGAATAAGACAAGGGTGGCGCATTGGGTATCGCTGTCACCTCACAGCTAGAAGATCGCTGGTTTGAGCCTCGGCTGGGTCAGTTGGCATTTCTGTGTGGATTTTGCATGGGTTTCCTTCGGGTGCTCCAGTTTCCCCCACAAGTTCAAAGACGTGGTATAGGTGAGTTGGGTAAGTTAAATTTTCCGAAGTGTATGTGTGTGAATGAGAGTGTATAGGTGTTTCCCAGTGATGGGTTGCAGCTGGAAGGGCATCCGCTGTGTAAAACATATGCTGGATAAGTTGACGGTTCATTCCGCAGTGGCGACCCCTGATTAATAAAGGGACTAAGCCGAAAAAGAAAATGAATGAATAAATAAGACAATAAATATGATTAAGGTGTTTACATGAGTTGCTTTTTGAATGTTCCTTTCATGATCCTGTTTTACATGTTATAGCACATAATTCGATTAACCTCATTGCGTCACCGCACTATCCACATTTCCTCTCGAAGTTTCATGTAATTTCGGGTGTTTCATTTTCAATTTTGTCAACTTTAACTGCAGTTTGGCACTTTCATATTCATACAGGAACATTTAATTCATGTCCACTTAATTCGATTTCTGTTAAGTTTGATTATGACATTAATCAGATTAAATTAATCAAAAATCGCTGTGTACATGGTAGACGCTTAATCAGAGTATTGTCTTAATCGTATTAAAATCGGATTATTGGTGTCCATGTAAACGTACTCAATGTTGACAACAAACAGAAATGGTAAGGAGGAGGTGTCTGTTAGGTTGTAAAAATTCTCTGCAAACCCTTTTTTCGATCTTTTTGAATGAAATGCTTACTTTACATCCAATCAGCTTGCAGTAGAAAAAAAACAAGCCACGCCCACTGTTTTCTTATTTACTGTAATATTCCGTTTCTTTAGGAACTGTGTCACAGTACAGGAAAAAAGCAGTCACAGCTTCCGTTTCATGTGATTTGTGGCACAGTAGATTTTCTGTTGGCTCAGGCCAGACAAGATAGCCTTCATTGCCCGGCCTAGTGCATAGATGAGCCTTAGGCATCACTAGTTTTGCAGTTTGTCCCTTGGATCATTGTAGATAAATTCTCACCTCTGCTGACCATGCAAAACCCACAAGTCTTGCTTTTTCAGAGATGCTGTTACTCAATCGCCTTGCCATAACAATTTGGCTCTTGTCATTTGGAACTTTATTCTTCTGCATTTCTCTTGCATCTAATGCATTGTTGCTGTTTTTTTGTTTCATCTAATTTACTCAGACCTTAAAGGGATAGTTCACCAAAAAAAAAAAAGATTTTGCCATCGTTTGCCACAGCCATATTGCCCTGCAGCCCAAGATCGGTTACTCACTGAAGCTAAGCAGGACTGAACCTGGTCAGTACCTGGATGGGAGACCACATGGGAAAACCAGGTTGCTGTTGGAAGTGATGTTAGTGAGGCCAGCAGGGAGCGCTCAACCTGCAGTCTGTGAATCCCAATGCCCCAGTATAGTGAAGGGGACACTATACTGTCAGTGAGACTCTCTGTGGTCGTTAAAAATCCCATGGCACTTTCAGTAAATAGCAAATTCCCTCCATTGGCTCATACCGATCATGGCCTCCCAATCATACCCATCCACTGAATTGGTTCTATCACTGTCTCTTCACTCCACCAACAGCTGGTGTGTGGTGAGCGCACTGGTGCCGTTGTCCTGTAGCTGCCATCGCAGCATCCAAGTGGATGCTGCACACTGGTGGTGGTGTGGACAGACTCCCCCATGATTGTGAAGTGCTTTGGGAGTACGGCCATACACGATAAATGTGCTATATAAGTACACATTACATTACCCCTCACTTGTTCAAATCATATTTGATTTTCTTTCTTCTGTTTAACACACAAAAAGATATCTAAAAAAAATGCTGGTTGCTGGCACCCATTGACTTTCATAGTCATTTTTTTCTGACTATAGAAATTGATGGGTGCTAGAAACCAGCATACTTCAAAATATCTTCTTTTGTGTTCAACAGAATAAAGAATCTTATAAAGGTTTAAAAAAACATGATGGAATTTTCATTTTGGGTGAACTATACCTTCAATATGTGGCTTTGTTTGGAAATACTCTACAATATTATTGTTTGTAATGAGAACGTGGTGGTGCTGATATAAGCCATCTTCTAATATATTGATTGGATTTTGTCGCTTTGTCTTTGAATGCTCCACTGCCCCCACGTGGAGTATTTACTGCTGTTATTTATGTATGCTGTAATGATACCAGATGAGACCCGGGTCATAAAATCATGCTTGTGGTGTAGCTAAACGCCCAGTGATTTGAGGAGATATTAAACACCTCCACTCATATATAGGCTGGTTTTGCAGCCGCCTTATGATTTTATTAAGATGAGCTCAAGGCACGTATTTTCCTATTTGTTTTGACATGGTCTGCCTGCTTCATTTTGTGCTGCTTTTGGGTGTATGAATTACAGTAAATGGTTTTTCAGAAGAATGTTAGAGCTAATTAAAGCTTTTTCGATTAGTGACGGCACAATTAATTAGTCAATATATGGCTATAGTGAGATTTTTATCAGCCAAGCCCGCTGGCTTGTTAACAAGAGGTTTTTCTGCTTACTGTTACTTAAATATCAATAAACTTTAATGCAGTTTTTGATTTTCTTTATTGAGATACCCATTCAAAATGTTGTGGTTGGTAAGATATTTTTTAAAAGTGTGTTTTGAAAGTCTTTTATGCTTATTAGGGCTGCATTTATTAGATCAGATTGCAGTAAAGCAGTAATATTGTAAAATATTTTACATTGTTAAATAGCTTCAGTTTTCATGTTTACAACTTATTTTAGTAAATTGTTGGCAATCAATTTAATTTCTTAAATCTGATGTTTTAAAGGGGACCTATTATGCAAAAATCACTTTTAGAAGAGGTTTAAACCCCGTTGTGTGGCAACAGTCTGTGAATATAGCCAGCTTCTAATGGTAAAAAATGTATTCGTTTTATTTTTATAATCATACTTCATAAAAAAGTCTGCAGAAACACTTTGATTGACATTCTCCCGTTGTACGTGTCATCAGAGGGGGAAAACCCCGCCCATTAGTGACGATCTCTCCCTCATAAGCATAGGACATTAGGCTTGTTTTTGAATCTGCTGCTATGCTGATACATAGGCATTTGTAGCTCCGCCTTCTTTTGAGAAGAGCACAATCTCATTTAAATTAAAAGCGACAGTCACCAAGACAGCACAAAATGGATCAATGCCTGAAAGGGTCAGTTTCAAAGAGTTATAAAACATTATTTGTGGCGTATTTTGAGCTGAAACTTCACATACACACTCTAGGGACATCAGATACTTATTTTACATCTTTTACAAACAAATTACTTTTTAACCCCCTAAAAAATAAAGCTAAGTAAACTGGGTGTTCCATATTCATTCATTCATTCATTTTCTTTTCGGCATAGTCCCTTTGTTAATCAGGGGTCGCCACATCGGTATGAACCGCCAACTTATCCAGCATATGTTTTTCACAGCAGATGCTCTTCTTGCTGCAACCTATCACTGGGAAACACCCATAAACTCTCATTCACACACATACACTTCGGACAATTTAGCTTACCCAATTCACCTATAGCGCATGTCTTTGGACTTGTGGGGGAAACCGGAGCACTCGTAGGAAACCCACACGAACACAGGGAGAACTTTCTGTGTGGAGTTTGCATGTTCTCCCTGTGTTCGCGTGGGTTTCCTCCAGGAGCTCCGGTTTTCCCCACAGTCCAAAGACATGCGCTATAAGTGAATTGGGTGAACTAAATTGGCTGTAGTGTGTGAATGTGAGAGTGTATGGGTGTTTCCCAGTACTGGGTTGCATCTGTAAGGGCATCTGGTGAGTAAAACATATGCCGGAATAGTTGGTGGTTAATTCCGCTGGGGTGACCTCTGATAAATCAGAGACTAAGCTGAAGAAAAATGAATGAATGAATTATGGTTGACCAATCATTCAGATGTTTGATAGTGAACATTAAATTCCTTGATCTGAAGCAGCTCTTCAGTCGCCCATGAGACAATGAGGTCACTCTGCAGCCGCCCGGGCAAATCTGTCACTTCATTTCTCACTCATCATCTCCCTCTTTTCAACCCATTTTCCCCTCCCATTTTTTTAGCAGGTTTCCTCTTCCTCTGAGACTTCATTTTCCCACCCTGGTTCTTTTCTTCTCTCTCCATCGATGTCCGTCGTTTTGCTTGTGTGTTCCTCCATCAGTCTTCATCCTTCACCTCCGTAACCATGGTGGCGGATGCAGAGATGTGTGAATAAAAAAAAAGAGGGTCTCCGCTCAAAGCCATAGACTGTGCCGCTGCACAAGAGGAATAAGAGGACAGACTGGCAAAACCCACACATATTGTGGTGCTTATGTGTTCAAATAATGATTCGTTCTTTGAAGGTTATGTGGTTGATTCCCTGGAAATTTGCATACATTAAATGCATTTGACACATGGAGCATCTCCAGTTTCTGATCAACCCTACAACTAGTTGACTAAATGTGCAGTTTGTTCTTGAATGTCTTCTGTGTTTCAAAGGGATTGACTCCCCGCGGAACTGCAAAACGCCCCAAATGTAAAGACTTTGAATTAAAACAGCAAACACTGACAGGCTGTGTGTGATGTGCAGATGGCTGGTGCTCCTGGGCTGCCAGAAACAGTTGGCGCTTTTTTTGCATTCTTGATGGAATATAAAGGATACTTGCCTTGTATACCAAGCACCATCGTTTTAGTTCGATACGTGCTTGACGGAGGCATTTGAGCATTTCATGTTTGTGCCGCCGCACTATCTCTGAGGACGTTTCCATGGTAACAGGTCTCATGGTTCTGCATGAAGAGTAGCTGGAGAGGAGGGGCTGTTTTGTGCTTTAAAGATTGAATGTTAAAGGAAGGGCTCCGGCGAATCTGACGACCGAGACTCCATTACCAGGAGAATTACTGTCTCAGACTGTGGCCCCCTTCTCCGGTTTGTAGCTCAAAATTAATTACCCCCTAATCAGCATTCATTGTGTTCCCTGAGTTCCATGAGCGGGACCTAAAATGCAAAACTTGGGGGTCATCGAGTTCATATGCAATGTCGGCTCCACTCTGCGAGACTCTAGCAAGATTATTTGCTGAATCAGACAAGCAAGACCTTTATCCTTTTTTCTGATTGAAAGCAAAACTGGGACAGCGCCACCAGCCTATCAACAAGCTCTCAATTAGGGCCCTCTGTGTTCGCACCATGGGCATTTGGCATCTCGCTTGTGCAAAAAGTCTGCCACCGACAGAGAACATGGAGTGTTAGGATTTAGATATGGTTTTCACTTAGAGTTGTCATGACAGCTCGTATGAATGTTTTAGTGGAATTTATCACATGATGGGAATCTGCAGACTTGCATATATGAATCTTGCATTTTTAATCTGATTTTGGAGAAAACCGTAGCAATCGAGCAGATTTAAATGTCAAAATGGAGCTCAAGTTTACTTCTATTAATGGAAGAAAGCATAATACAATAGGCCTAAACAAGAAATCAAATGTAATTTCTTATGGTTTGAGCCAATCAGATAAGGCTGTTATTAGGGTTGCATACTGGAAATATTGGTATTGCGATATGCGACTGCACTTTAAGCTGAATACTAGTATCTTGAAAAATATCTTGTAAAATATTATGTACTGTCATCATGACAAAGAAAAAAAAATCTGTTATTAGAAATGAGTTATTAAAACTATTATGTTTATAAATGTGTTGAAAAATCTTCTTTCTGATAAACAGAAATTGAGGGAAAAAATATACAGGGGGCTAATAATTCAGATTTATATTGTGATATAAATTAAACCAGATGGCTTTATTTGGAAAGAATTTCTTAATTTTGATTGATCGGGATGATTCTGTAGGGGATTCAATCATTTGCATTAAAACAAATAAAATACAAATTTCAAGCATTGATAAATACATCAGAAGATGAAGCAAAGATGAAATAAACAGTGCTTTACAGTCTTAATAGTAGTCAGGTATAGAAATTGAATAAGCAAATGTAAAATAACACTATAGTCTTCATCATATTAATAATTCATTCATTCATTTTCAACTGCTTTTCCGGGGCCGGGTCGCGGGGGCAGCAGTCTTAGGAGAGAACCCCAGACCTCCCTCTCCCCAGACACTTCCTCCAGCTCCTCCGGGGGGATCCCGAGGCGTTCCCAGGCCAGCCGAGAGACATAGTCCCTCCAGTGTGTCCTGGGTCTTCCCCGAGGCCTCCTCCCGGTGGGACATGCCTGGAACACCACCCTAGATAGGCGTCCAGGAGACATCCGAAACAGATGCCCGAGCAACCTCAGCTGACTTCTCTCGATGTGGAGGAGCCTCCCGGTCTCCTGGATCCTAGGTTTAACCATTGGCCGCATCCTCCTCTCCAGTACCCTGGCATAGACTTTCCCAGGGAGGCTGAGGAGTGTGATACCCCTATGGTTGGAGCACATTCTCCGGTCCCCCTTCTTAAAAATGGGAACCACCACCTCAGTTGCCCAGTCCAGAGCTACTGTCCCCGACCTCCATGCGATATTGACATTTTGGGGTTGGGGCTCGTATGCGAGCGCCTGGTGGTCGTGTTTTTTCCACGGAACCTGGCCGGGCTTAGCCCGAAGGAGCGCCGTGGGACCATCCTCCTGCAGGCCCACCACCTGCAGGGGGAGCCATAAGGGGCCAGTGCATTGTGGAATGGGTGGTAGTCGAAGGTTAGGACCACGGCAACCCGATCATCAGGCACAGAAACTGGCTCTTGGGACATGGAATTAATAATTCTATCAAATTAATCTTTATTAAAGTTACAAATTATACAGTTTCTTGTGCCTTAATGCTTTAAGCCCTCCTGAAATTCTCACACAGACACAGTCCTTAAAAACACATGCAAATTATAAATATTTACACAATTATAGTTACAACTCCGCTATTTCTGCGATGCGACTAATGCAAACGCGCACATTGCAATATCGATACTGAAACGATGAACATTTGAACATTTAGCCTTGGTTGCTGACATGGCATTAAATAAAAAATACATTACATTACATTTACTTTTTGCTCCTGATTTCTGAACAATTAGCATCTTTTGCTTGAGTTAAAAATGTTGGATATTGTACCCTTCTAGTTTTACAAATAATTCAGATGGTTCGATTCATCAGTCGCCGATAAGCTTCTGATGGTCTGTTTTGTGTTTATGACTCAGTTTAGTTCCCCAACTCACTGCCTGAGTCATGCTCTGTAAACAAGTCAAGCTCCTCCTAGAAAAGCACATTTCTCTTATTTCTGATGGATGAGAGTAGGAACATAACACCTTCAGAGCTAAATAAGATTCTGGGTCTTCGTAATGTCTTCCTGGAGAGGTTCCTACACCCTGACATTCTTCACTGGATGCATGAGAAGCACAGGTGTGACCTCCAGCCTGCCTGCCGAAAGAAAATTAGATCCAATGCCACGCTTCCCAGTGGGAGATTGAGCCCGTGCCAGAGTGTTTATATGTAAAGGTGAGTGTGATGCCTTTCTTTTTAGCTCAGCCCATTAATCCCCATGATTCTTATGGCCTCATTTTTTTAAAATACCCTTTTGCTATCAGTTTCATGTTGGTGTAAATGTGTTTTTGGTAAATTCTTAAGATTCATGCATGTAGGAAAACAAAGTGATGGACTGACTTTAATTACTCCAGACATCTGGAACACTAAGAGTCAAACATTTTTTTCAACAAAATGCATTGTATTTTCATCCAGATAACAGACTGTTCTTTAACAGCATTTCTGAATTGTTGGGACAGAGAGTCGAGAACCAGCTGTTGGCATGTCTGACCACAAAAACCAGTAGCCTTTGAATATTTATTACAATTACTCTGCGTTCCTTTCACGTGGGTTTCTTGTGGATGTGACAGGTTGTTGACTGGTGAGCTCCGGTGTGAATGTTGCTGGAACTCATTAAAAATGGAAGTTGTGAAAGTAGGCCAGCGATTCACTGATGTGAAGGGAATGGGAAAACAGTAAGGAAAGCAGTTCCCAGTTCACCATCGCCAATTCCATGTCGCTGCTTTCTCTCAGTACATTGTCTGCATGAAGAGATTGGCGTCTCCATTTTTCCCAATTACAACTAATCTAGTAAGACGACATCTTATGCAAGTACATGTCTCTTACACAAAGATCTTGTGAGA
The DNA here is from genome assembly GCA_903798125.1 of Danio choprae. Taxonomy (NCBI): domain Eukaryota; kingdom Metazoa; phylum Chordata; class Actinopteri; order Cypriniformes; family Danionidae; genus Danio; species Danio choprae. The sequence continues at coordinate 6,469,201 of CAIGQW010055978.1, read as the reverse complement.
GAAATATAGAGAAAGATACTTGACAGTGTTTTGATACAACATGAGTAATTATGCTACTAAATTATTTATCAGTGCTTCAAGTTATCCAAATATTGAAGCTAATTTCTGTTTTGAACTTTTTTGAACTTAAAATCTTAAGTTTATATATATATATATATATATATATATATATAAATATATTCATTCATTCATTCATTTCGGCTCAGTCCCTTTATTAATCAGGGGTCGCCACAGCGGAATGAACCGCCAACTTA
>CAIGQW010055978.1:6446603-6468547 GCA_903798125.1 Danio choprae | reverse complement strand
CAGGGATGGGCAGTATTTATGATACATGTATTTCAAATACGTATTTTAAATACAAAATAGCATTATGTAATTTGTATTTTATGGGGTTTATGAAAATGGGTTAATAATAATTAATAATAATGGGTAATATATTGTATCAAAATACTTTAGTGTCTTGTATTTTTGTATTTTAAAATACTGTAAAATACTATGTAATAAGTCTACATGGAGAAATCATCAGATTGGTGATTTCTCAGTTATTTGCTTGAGATCAGAACAGAAAATTGATTAAGAAGGTCATCAATGCTTGGAGTATGGATGGAAATTATGCACACATAAAGAAAATTAGAGACAAACGGCATGGGTATATTTGAGAGCAAGTCAACAATCATTGAAAGTAGTATACTGCACAATGCCTAGACCAGTAATATGTAATGGCTGTTTTTAAGAACAGGATGAGGAGCTTCAGAACATCATCAGTCTCAGTGCTGCAGGTGGAAATTCAGAGGAAGTTTAAAAATAAAATAAAAAACACCTAAAGACTGTGTACTAGTGTTCACTAAGGGGTTAAACTGAGACACTTCCAGTTAAAGAAGAACTGAAAAGGAGAATAAGTAAACTACACGAATAATAGCTGTTTTGGATGGATTGCTGATGTAGATGCCAAGAAAATAAGACAAACAACATAAAAATAAGTCCTACATATATCACATATATCATATATCTGGCGATATCTTTACTTCATTGGTTCTTTCAAATGCCAGTAGTTGATCTGCAGGTATAGTTAATGAAGAGGAAAGATGCTTGTCTAAAGATGTCAAAGTGGCACTATACAGTATATGAGACACAAATATATAATAATACTCCAGTCTATACAGACTGGTCAAAAACTCCAGACTTTTCAAAAACTGATAACTCCATTTTTTGAGATATCATATTTTATGTTGTGCATTGAAGAGAACACTTGCAAAAACATGATGTATGGAAATTACAGTACTAAAACTAGATTTTAGTAGTTTTCAGATTTCAGTATCAGGTTTTTACATTAAGTATTGAAGATTTTAATTGCAAAAAAAATATTCATTTAAAAAAATTATGTGAACAAAAAATGTAAATAACCACTTCATATATTACCCTTTTAAAATATAAGACCGTCTTTAACATAAGATCTTTTAGATGGTGTCAATTTTACTGGCCACGCAATGGATGGAAACACAATGAAGAGATATAGTACTATGTTCCAACTCATTATCTGCATTACATGGTTTTTACAGTGATTAAAGAGAACATCTTAAAGACAGGACTTTCTTTAGTAAATTATACTAAAATTAAAGAGAAACAAAAGTTTATACTAATGTACAGGAGTAGAGGTGAATGAGTTGGCAGAGAAGCTGACTTACTAAACTTGCTCAGAGAAAAGCTGTTGCTGTCAAACATTGCTTACTTCACTAAGTCAGTTTATGGTGAAGGGATTGATCGAATATGCCTGTTGATGGAAGTTTTGTGAAGAAATGTCATGTTCTCTTATAAAAGTATTTTGTAGTATAAAAGTATTTTGTATTTTGTTTTATTTTGATACACTTGTGGTGTTTCTGCTGTATTTTATAGTTTATTTTGATACACGTAAAATTGATGTATTTGGTATTTTATTTTAAAATACATTTTAATGTATTTTTGCCCATCCCTGTATATATATTTATATGCATGTTAGCATTTTAAATGAGGAACATTTATATGCATTATATGAGGAACAAAGCAGTGGAATTTAAAAGAAAACTGGTCTTAAGGTGCATTTTTTTATTTTAACTCGAAAACAATTTAGCCTACAGTTTGCAGTACTGGGCCTGAAACAAGGCACTGTGAAAAAGATGCAAACTAAAAATGTCATTATGAAATACTCTGTCATACCCAGTGAATTGAAAATAAAAGATTTGAGTATGATTTGAGCATGTAAAAAAAACTAATTCTTTGCAAATAGCCCGTAACAGTTGCTATGGCCGCACTAAAATAGCCATCAGACCAGAGAGAACATCTATGCATTGAGTTTTATGCAAGAAACATTCCAGCAGATTCTGTGTGATTAAGACATGGCAGGAACGCAGTGGATTAGAACGAAAGTACACTTAATGCCTTGTCCCTGATGGAGGGTCTTGTGGATTTGTCCCAGTAAAAAGAAATATAAACCAGAGTCTGACGTGTGTGCTTTTCTGTGGACTTGTCATAATCTTACTGTTCTGGGGTACATTTCAAAAACCATCGTTAGCCAACTAAGGTCGCAAGTCAAGTCAAGGTCACTAACATAGTTCGTTGATTTGGTGTTTCTCAAATCCATCGTTCCAACGAACATTCGCAAACTGCATCGCAAACTTGTACATTTGCAACTGCACCTCTAGAGCTGTATTTAGAAGCATAGTTCCTGGTTGTGTTCTATTCCCATTTATCCCCCTATGCCCTATTCCTTTTGAACATTTCAAAATTTAAACTTGGAATGATAAAAAAAAAAAAAACAATAAAAAAAAATTATGATATATATTTATTCATTCATTTTCATTTCGGCTTAGTCCCTTTATTAATCTGGGGTTGCCACAGGGGAATGAACCGCCAACTTATCCAGCATATGTTTTACGCAGCGGATGCCCTTCCAGCTGCAACCCATCTCTGGGAAACATCCATACACACCCATTCTCACTCATACACTACGGACAATTTAGCTTACCCAATTCACCTATACCACATGTCTTTGGACTTGTGGGGGAAACCGGAGCACCCAGAGGAAACCCACGCCAACACGTGGAGAACATGCAAACTCCACACAGAAATGCCAACTGACCCAGCCAAGGCTCGAACCAGCGACCTTCTTGCTGTGAGGCGAACGTATTTATTTGTATTTATATATTAAATTAGAATATTTGTTAGATTTTTGTAAGTGGTTTTATGTTTTAGAATATTATATGGAGGCGGTGCAGTGGGTAGCGCTGTCGCCTCACAGCAAGAAGGTTGCTGGTTAGAACCTCGGCTGGGTCAGTTGGTATTTCTGTGTGAGTTTGCATGTTCTCCCCGTGTTCGCGTGGGTTTCCTCCGGAAAGTCCAAAGACATGCACTTTAGGTGAATTGGATAAGCTAAATTGTCTGTAGTGTTTGTGTGTGAATGAGAGTGTATGGGTGTTTCCCAGTGATGGGTTGCAGCTGGAAGGGCATCCGCTGCGTAAAACATATGCTGGATAAGTTGGTGGTTCATTTCGCTGTGGCGACCCCAGATTAATAAAGGGACTAAGCCGAAATGAAAATGAATGAATGAATAATATATGGAATATTCTCAATAAGTGAAGTTTATTTATAAACTAATTTCGAGAGGATCACGTGCTTATGATTGCTTGCGGCTGGTCTCACATTATCCAATTCATGATTCACCAATCAGACGATTCCTAAGCCACTATAAATAGCCTAAGTTCCATATAACAGCCATCTTTGTTTTAAGGAATCCCCCCTTTCACCCCTACTCCTCCTCCTTTCCTAGATGGGTGGCACGGTGGCCCAGTGGTTAGCACGGTTGCCTCACAGCAAGAACGTCACTGGTTCTCGTTCTCCCCGTGCTCACATGGGTTTTCCCCGGTTTCCTCCCACCGTCCAAAAACATGCAACTTAAGTTAATTGACTAATCCAAATCTGCACCATAGACATACACCTAGTAAGAAGTTATCTCTTAAGAACAATCACTATCTGTTCATTAGCTAATACAGCAGAGGAGTTCTCGAGATCTACCTGAGCTCAAACTCCCCTCTCCCCTTGCAAACGGGAGGGAGCCCCGTGCTCGAGGATCTTATGAGCTCAGGGCTCTCTCCCGGGACAGCATGTCTAACTAGCTTTATAATCAATCATCAGCTAAGTGTGAACTCTTGAATAATTGTAAAGGAAGCATAGGCCTATAGGCTATTTGTGCCGTTAACATATATTTCAAATAATATGGAAAATGCATGCATGTTTTTACCAAAACTAATATTGGAATTCTTTTTAACAATGGGTGTGCATGTAGAACAATATAATTTGCACACAAGTTATGGGGATTTTCTCGAAAGAAGTTGTTACTCCACCCCGTTTAGAGCATCATTATGGATGTTTTAAGTTATAACTAACGTGGTTCGAACGATATCTGTGACAGAGAAACTATGGTTTTGGGAAACACTCATCACTACATCATTCATTTTTTATAATAAGTCTCAATAGCTCATTATTACACCAATGTGAACATGGGGAAACATGTTTAAAGCTATAGTGAGGATCTACAGGTTATGGTGATTGGCAGAAAAAACTGGACGCTATTTCCAGAGCAGACCAAAACAGTAATGAACACATGTGAAGTGAACTTATTCAACCATACTGACCATTATAGCCTTCATATTGCAGGCCTGAATGTCCTTCAGCCGAATAAAAAGTGACAAACATGCTTTTGTGCTTTGATTGTCTCATTGCCTTTGTTTCCAATTATCAGAACTCGTCATTAGCAGCTTTAGTGCGTTACATAACAATAGACTTCATTGTTCTCCTAGTCGTTTTGTGACTTAGTGAGAGTTAATATAGACGTCTATTTAGCTGCGTGGGCCACTGCTGGCAACTGGACTTCACCACGCAGGATGGAAAGATCAGTTTAATTTGTATCGTGGTATTTGTATATGGAGAAACCCCTGTGTATTTTTTGGTTTAATGTACATAGTCTGCGCCTCTGGCGTTTTGCAGCAATTAAACCTCGTTTTGCTCTTCCCGTATTTCTCCTCAGCATTCTGCCAACTAGAACGCAGCGTTGTTGAAAATGGGCTGCATTATTCCTTCGGTTCAATATTGAGATTTCACTCTCCAATGTTCTGCCAAGTGTCTATCCAGTAAATGGTCTGTGTACCATGTGCTACGATTAGCAAGCACTGTGTACCATGTCCTATTTCTACTCCAGTGTCTTTATTTGTTCTAAAGTCTGCGGTGGAGGGTCACAAATGTGTCTTTCTCTTGCTGTCTCCTCTCATATTTGAAGTGCATTCAGGTTGTCACCTCTCCTGCCAGCATCTTTGGTTTGATGCCACAGCTAAAGCAGCCTTGGCCTGCATGTATCAGCCTAGTCCCATTGCCACTGAATCTGACATCTGGATCTGACAGGTTTCTGATTGGCTGTTATGATTCATACGAACCATATGTTGTCCTTGCTGGTCTGTCGTCTTTAGTTCTCTTGAAGCCATTTCCCAGAAGGAATTTGTTTCTTGACTGAAGCACTATATCTTCAAAAAGTAACGAATTCTTGTCATGTATGTTACTTACACACCTATAGCTGACACGTTATTCAAACGGATATTCCAAGTCAAATTAGATTTTCGTATTTGACTGTATTTGCATGTCCTTTTGCAGGCAATGAGAGTGAATACATTTGTTCAGTGTAGTCAATATCAGATAAATCTACATTGGTTGCCATGGTAATGAGTAAAATGTCAGCATGACTTCAAGAAGCTTTTTTTTCCGACGCCGGTATGGAACGAGAGGATGAAAATGTGAACCTCTTTACAAGTCTATCATTACATTGTGATGCTAACATAGACAATAGAATTCTCAGTAACGTTATAGCTTTTTTACACACTGATGCATATTCTTGATTGTGAAAAGTTGACAGTTTCACTGTTGAAGACATGCTGTAGTAAATTTTGTATAGTTTTATAAACCAAAAAGATGCATGTATAGGTACTAATTTCAAAATGATTATTCAGATTAAAACAGTAGGGCTGGTCTTGGGTATTAATTATTATAATTAGCATGTTAGGGATTGCACTGTGATCGATGTGTCTGACACTATGTCTATACTACGTTGTAAGGTACACGTTCACCTGCTTGTTAACACAAATATCTAATCAGCCAGTCACATGATAGCAACTCAATGTTTTAGGCATGTAGACGTGGTCTAGATGTTCTGTTGAAATTCAAACCGAGAGCGGGAAAGAAAGGTGATTTACTGTAAGATTTACTGGTTTGGTTGAGGTGTCTGTTTAGTGTTTCTTAATTAATAATTACATTTTATATAGCGCTTTTCTAGACACTCAAAGCGCTTTACAGATGGGTGGAGGGAATCTCCTCACCCACCACCAGTGAGCAGCATCTACCTGGATGATGTGACGGCAGCCGTATTGCGCCAGACCCGACACCACACACCAGCTGATTGGTGGAGAAGAGACAGAGTGATGAAGCCAATTATGATATGGGGATGATTAGGAGGCCATGATGGACAGAGGCCAGTGGGCAAATTTGGCCAGGATACTGGAGTTAAACCCCTGCTCTTTTCTAAGGACATTCTGGGATTTTTAACAACCACAGAGAGTTAGGACCTCAATTTAACGTCTCATCCGAAAGATGGCACTTACTGAGCAGTATAGAGTCACTTTCACTATACTGGGGCATTAGGATGCACACAGACCGCAGGTTGAGCGCCCCCTGCTGGCCTCACTAACACCACTTCCATTTATTGGAATTAGTGTCATCATCTAGTATTTTCAACAACAACCATCTCTAAGATTTACAGAGAATGGTTAAAAGCCAGAAAATAGGTAGTGAGCAACAGATTTGTTGGAGAAAATGCCTTGTTTATGCCAGAAATCAGAAGAGAAAGTGACTCTGAACACACAACCAATTTAACCTTGAGGCAGGTGAGCTGCAGCAGCAGAAGACCACAATGGGAAGCTAAGAACAGGAAACTAAGGTGCTGTTTACACCAATTGTTTTAAAACCCATAATTTTTGTTGCGGTTATGCCTGGTGTCTACACTAATCCATCATCTTCGACCCGCAAAAACTGAGCATTTTAAAAATGCTGGAGATCTCATTTTAGTTTGGAAATGCTGGTGTTCATTTCAGTTTAGATGGAATGAAACGTAAACGGCAGATGGCATCCATTTCGTTGCATTACTGCCTCCTGTATATCTTTCCTTTATTCTATATTTTCTTCTAAAGTCCGGTTTTCTTTAAAAATATGGTAAGGACAGGTTTGGTGATACGGTTTAAGGATGGGTTAAGATGTAAAGGATGGGGCAACAGTGTAATTCTAAATGCAATTACAGAAATTATTTACAGATGTATTTACATGCAGATCATTTTAAAAAATAAGTGCAACTTACCAAATGAGTATTTTATATGTAAATACATAGTAATTAAGGCCACTTAATACATAGTGGGACCTAAATTGTCAGAAAGACATTATAAAAGAACTTTAAATAAACCCTGTCCTTTTGTTGATCTTTATGCACATGTACTATATGTATATGTCTGATGTGTTCATTGAAAACAACAGCAGCACCCTATTGTTGATATTGTGCCATTTTTCCACTCAGCGTATTGGTAGATAAATGGAGCAAAGCGTTATCATTGATCATCATGCTAGTTCACACTGCTGTGATTCATACGCATCAATAAATACATGGAACCAGCAGCGATCATGTTCCTGTAATCTGTTAATATGGCATTAATGTGTCACCACTCGTACGAGTCAACACGAGAGTGTAAGAGATAAAAACATGGCATGTCCGCTGTATGGCAATGGTGCACATCTGAGAGAGAGACTTTCAGGGAGCACAGACGGGGGGATGGGCCACTGCTAATGGTGGGGAGGGGGGCTGCACAAACAGTTTAGTTCTGCTCTGGTTGGCAGCACATAAGCCTGTATGATCCAAGCTCCAGCCTGTCCAGAGCCAGGAATAGCAGCAGTGCGCTAATGGCACTTGAATAAAGGGAAATGAAAGTGCTGAAGTAGGTGTGTAGGAGAAAAAGGAGGAGGGGCTTAACTCTGGCCACATGAGCAGAGGAACTGGATTATCATATGTTTTGCATATATATTGCAACTTAGTAGTGTGAGTTCATGTGAGTGTGCAAATCAGAAAAAAAGATATCAGGAGAGAGTTTTCACCTGACAACAGATTGTTGAACATACATCTGATAATATTTACGTGTGTTTAATCACTGTTTTTGTTAATTTCCCTTTGTTTACATGACAAGAGAGCTTTGGGGGTTTTGTGAACATTTCAAAAGGCTTTTATAATATAGTTTCAAAGTGTAAACAATGTTAATAATATTTTGACCTCACTAATGAGGTTGTTATGCAATTTGCATTATGCAACAAGGCTGATTTATACTTATGCATTGAGTGATCGGCGTGACCCTCGGCGCATGCCTTGCACATAGTCATGCATTTATACTTCTGCGTGCTATTTGTGTTGCTCTGCAATAACACTTCTGAAACGCTAGCTTGCAGTAGGTTTTTATGTTCCTCTGTGTCGAGTTTCTTCACGGTGTTTTGTTTTTTTCGGAACGCTACCTTAATGTACAAGTAGCTAAAACTCGCTCATTCAGAGGCGGGAACCAGCAGGCGTGCAACAACTTTAATCATAAAGTAAACACAAAATGTTGTGTCCCTGTTGTGTATGTGAAGTATATCTCACAAATAATTTCTTATAACTCTTTGAAACTGCCACTTTTAGGCTTTGATCCATATTGTGCCGTTTTGGTAACTGTCACTTTAAATTCAACTTGGATTGTGCTCTCTTTAAAAAAGGGCAGAGCTACAAATGCATATGTATCACCGTAGCGACAGATTCAAAACTGTAATGGTGGACAGCTGCTTCTCCCTCAGGGTTGTTTATGCTAATGAGGGAGAGATCATCACTAATGGGCCATTCATTCATTCATTCATTCATTTTCATTTCGGATGCCCTTCCAGCTGCAACCCATCTCTGGGAAACATCCATACACACCCATTCACACTCATACACTATGGACAATTTAGCTTACCCAATTCACCTATACTGCATGTCTTTGGACTTGTGGGGGAAACCGGAGCACCTGGAGGAAACCGACGCCAACACAGGGAGAACATGCAAACTCCACACAGAAACGCCAACTGACCCAGCCGAGGCTCGAACCAGCGACCTTCTTGCTGTGAGGCGAACGTGCTACCCACTGCGCCACTGTGAGGCCCTCACTAATGGGCCAATATATAACTAAAGTTGAAGCTAAACTATGCAGGACACCGGCAGTTTGGGCACCCCTGATATAGGTGCTAACAAGAGAGTTGCTATAAGGTTGTGTTTTGTCTGACTTTTAGGGTGTTGCTATGTTGGTTGCTGGGTCTATGTTGATGGTAAACAGTGTTTTTAAGCTATTGCTGGAAGCATCTGTCTGGTAAATAGTAGGGATGGGCAATTTATTATTTTTTGCAATATACTAATAAAACATAAAAAACTAGACTAATTGTTATAGTAACAATAGAACCTACAATCTATATAATGTCATATTGTTATATTATATAAATAATAATATTGCTATGTAATGGACAAAAAATGTTGTGGGTTTCATGAAAGTTGAAGCTAAGGGTGTACTCACACTAGGCACTTGGCACACTTGTCTTGTACTGTGCCCAGGCGCGATTGTTGGAGCACTCACACTTGTCAAACGAACTGGGAAATGTGGGTCAAACATGCCTGTGCACGGTTGTGTGAGTACACCCTAAAATGTACATGCCTGAGTACACCCTAAAATGTACAGGGCTGTGGCTCTCCAGGGCTGGATTTTGACACCTCATCTAGAGGGTTCCCAGAAGTTGTGGCTGCTAAGGTGATAAGAGTGGCAAAACACCCATTAACATTTTGGTTTTGCCAAACCAAGGCTGTTTTTTTCTTGGAGATGATGATATCCAGGAGATATGTGAGTTTCTCATCTTATGCTCTTTCTTTAAAACCAGTTATTTTAAGTTTATCTGTTGAGTATTTTTTTCTCATTCCTGGTGACATCATTGTACTTGGGACGACCCAAGTATGTTGTTGTTATTTTTCTCCATATCTCCATATCGTCTTCTTTAGGAATTAAAGCGATTGGATCTACAGCTATCAAAACAACACTATCATGCTACAGAGATGAGAGGATTATGACAGATATTTAATCCAAATATTGTTTTGTTTACTACCCATGTTGTTATTGTATGATTCGAGCATTCGGAGTAGCTCAAAATCAGGGCTTCATAACACAGAGTTACAATTGCCCTTAAAATGTGGTTTAAAAATATGTAAGGAGCTAAGCGTAGATTAACAAATCCTGCTTGCTATTTTTGAGGACATGTTTGTGTGCGTAGTGGTTACAGCTTTCAACAAGTCCAAGGACAAAGTGAACCACCTGATATATTTGTGCCTTGTTGTGAGGTTGTGTTTTCCCAGCGGGGTGTTTTAGCTTTGAATGAAGAAAAGGGATTGAAGGCATAGAGCCAGCGGTGCTCATCAAGGGGCCTTGTTCTTTACTGCTTTTACACCTCGGCCAATCAATAATGGATCATCAATTACAAATAGGCTGTTTGCAGCATTCAGAATGTAGTTATAAATAAACATGTGCACCAATATATTAAAAAATTAACACCATCCCTCAAATGTTTCATTTAGCGGAGAATGAGGCTTAACAGGACCATCTCACATGCGTTCATCAGTGCACTGCCCTTAACCTTTCACACAGATGGATTATCAGTATTATTCATTTTTAATAGGCATTCCCATTGTGACTCTATTTTTAAACCTAACCTTATTAATAACAGTCATTTCTCATGAGTGCTGTAAAAGAAGCCTACCTACATATGGGATTCATTCTTAACCTGATAAACTGTGTGGGAAAACAGGCACAGTTTTATGAGCTTACTCAGCTAGTATATCCAATACTGCTGTTTTAAAAATAAAAAGACATTTTAAAAATGCATTAGACGGATACATTTATGAAGAACAATGTGGCACTGAAGACAGGGGTAGTGGTTTTGCTGTAAATAAAAAAATTATATATACATGTATATAGTATAGTTTTTTGGTTTTCAGCAAATTATTACTGTTTAAAATGTTTTAAATTAGTAAAGTTGAAAAATATTGATCAGACCTATTGTTGTTGACTGACAAACTACAGTATATTTTATACAGGTTTTATTTTTTGCAAAGTATTTATTATTTTTATTTTAACTATCTTATTTCTGTCTTTATATATAAAGATTTTTTTCTCTTCTTCTGCTCCACACAATAACCCAGGCTCATTCTGAAAACGTAACCCTATATACATTTCTGGAGAGCGTCAAATATGTCCCAGGAGGTAAGTTTTTTGCAGTTTTTGTTTTCGCGAATCCACCAGAGGCTGCTGTGTACGCATTTTGAGATCTCAAATTTCTCTACCAAGTACCTTTCACACCTGCTCTTCTCGTATAAGTCCACCAGAGACCGTTGTCAACTGACTGGCTGACTGACTGACCCACCCTCCCTCCTCCTTCCCTAAACCCAACTGATAGTTTTTTTTAAAAAGCATCCATTGACCCGCCCACCCACTTTCCTAAACCCAACTGACAGTGTTTTCAAAAGCAATCCAGAAAAAGAAAAGCCCTTCGGCATCCTGATTTTTACCTCGTTTTCAGATTTTACCACATTCTCACCCTGTTATTTACTTGTTTAGATATTTTTTTGGCTTTTGTTTTTGTCTTATCTGCTTGCTGGAACCGTTTATCGCCAGACTCGAACCCCATTGTCACGGTCAGCTCCACTCACACGTCCGTCACAAGTCCGCCGACATACGCTGTGAGCCACTTGACAAACTGGTAACAGCGGAAAAGCCATCCACATGGAGGTAAGCGGTCAGCTGGTAAGCGCGAAAAGGAACGGTGTCATACCACCCCATAGCGTTCGTTTTAAAGATGAAATGCAGGCATACGTACTTCTGGCTACATAATTCGTGATCTCCAGAAATGTTTATAGGGCTACGTTTTCAGAATGAGCCTGTGTTGCAACAGTCACATGAGTTTGGAATGACACATTTTAATTTTGGAGTGATCTGTTCCTTTAAGCATAACCTTTAGAGATCAAAGATATTTTTTAAGATCTCAAGCAGTGCATCCAAATCTTTGACAAACTTTTTTTACTAGCATCTATAAGGGAAATATATGCGAATGTATATTTGTATTAATATAAGAGGTTGGAGGCCACAGTACACCAGCTCTTCACTTCCACAGTCCCTTTGAAGCTGAGCCTGTTGGCACTTTACCCAAATCTTGCGCTCAGAGAGCAGTGTGGGAACCAGTAGGGGGGAGAAGGAGGTGTAGAGACTGGGTTAATGAGTCAGTGGCGGGACAATATCAAGTCTTTGGGACTTTTTCACAGGCCGTTGTCAGTTAAGATTTCATTATGAATAATTTAGCATTATTTTTATTTAAATGTTATTTTATAATTTTATTTTGAATGTCTCAAACTGGTCTCAAACAAAAGGTTTTGAGGCAGATCATGGTATGTTTTTACTGATCTGTATTGTCTAAAATAAGCCCACTGATAAGTATTTGATGTTTGAGTTTACATCTAGAAGAATCAGGACACACTGTCCACCAGTCAGCGTCGGTCTGTCTAGTTGGTTTGGTGTGTTCCACACGTTGGCTCTTATTTTTCGGAGCTCGTTGGCCCAATTCAGAATGTAGAATCGAGAACTATTCAGCAACGAATCAGAGCACGACTGTGACTTAGTGAAGTGACGTAACAAGTAAACACTTCAGTTCAAGTCAAGAAGTTATTTCTCAAATATTTCCAAACAATATGGATTATTAGATTATCAGACATATTTGCAGGAGTGAAGCGGCTTTGCTTTACGATTTGAATGCGTGGCTTCACTTATTCATTTCAGTTGGCTTTCGTCCATTTGGTGTGTTCATGCGCAGCTTTTTAGTCCAGACGTAAGCCGGCGCAAGATGACAACACAGTTGATTTTCGTCTGAGCTAGTTGTTTGGTGTCAGCTTGGTGTGTACCAGCCTTTAGAATAGAGCTTTTCTGCAATATACATGCAATGTCTCCTGTCAGATGTTAGGTGTTTATAATATACTGCCACTGTCCAACAAGTGAGACGTTTTTCAGTAATAAAATGCATTGTTGTCTAAACCTTATTGAATAAAACTTATATTGTATCCGATTATCATTCATTCATTTTCCTTCGGCTTAGTCCCTTTATTCATCAGGGGTCGCCACAGCGGAATGAACCGCCAACTTATCCAGCATATGTTTAACACAGCAAATGGCCTTGCAGCTGCAACCCCGCACTGGGAAACATACATACACACTCATCCAGACACATACACTACAGCCAATTGTACCCCATGTCTTTGGACCGGAGGAAACCCACGCGAACACGGGGAGAACATGCAAACTTCACACAGTTTTTCTGACCCAGCCGGGGCTCGACCCATCGACCTTCTTGCTGTGAGGTGACCGTCCTAACCACTGAGCCACCGTGTCGCCCTTGCAATTATCATATGATATATTTATATTTTGTACGCAGCAGATGTTTTTCAGAATAAAAACGTCTGTGTACAATAAGTTTTGCTGACGTACCTGGGCCGATCCTTTGTTGTACGCCAGTTGTCACGAAGGTGTCGTAAGTGAACAGTGGCGGGCAATTTGTGACAGGAATTCGCGGCTATACTGTCTGCTGTGTGGGAAAATATGAAAGCAGTTCAACAACAACGCGTTTTGTATGCAATAACAGCATTCACAAGGCAGTATCGACAGAGCTTCATTCTGAGCCTACAGCCAATTTACCACACCACCTACAAGATGAACACAACGGAATACACAGCATTCTCTGAGGTAGGTTAAAAACGTTAAAACTCAGGGCAAAGGCGGCAATGTAATTGTTTACCTTAGTTGTATCGCTTCATCTCTTGATAATGATTTTAAACAGAGGCTGCAGTTGTGCTGACAACTAGAAAACTAAAGCTGTCATGAAGGCGTATGATGTACGATGACCTAGCGCATGCGCACTGGTCACAGTGTAAAAATGTTATTAAGATTATTACATATTTTAGTAGGCTACGGTTATGGTTTTTATGGTTATTAGGTTGATTTGAATGGTTTGTTCAAAGTATTTCAATAGACATATGGTCTAAATCTCAGAAGGAAGAGATGTTTGTGTTTAGTAGCCTAGACCTGCTTTATTGCACTACTACTAAACTGTTAAAGAAAAAATATGTATAATTTTGTAAAATAATAATACAATTGTACAGAAGGGGTTGAGCTTTTCATTAATACAGTACAGTCAAAGGATTTATTTTAAAAACCATAATGTGTCTACCACTAAAATAATACAGATTGGGACTCTATATTGACAATTTCTCAATATTAAATGGATTGGATCAGACAACCCTAATTTTCTATTCATTTAGTTTATTCTATATTAGCATTACAAAAACTCATTATGTTTATGCCACATGAAATGACGTTTAGTGACCATAAGGAAATGATATGTACTGTTTGAAATGTTTATGTAGTAATACAGTATGACCCCTGTCGGTTTGGGAAGTGCAAAAAAAGACAGGAAAGCCACCCTATGAAACTTTTTTGCTTGGTTTTAAAGCACATTCATGCATGCCAAAATTTATTTCATTTTAAAGCATTGAACAGAACAACTTTTCCCTACACATGGAATTAAGTTTGCAGGAACACATGAATCAGTTTTCTAAGTTTTCTTTATCTTTAAATGAAAATTTTCTTTGTAAAGCAAGGGACGTTATGGTTCATTTGTCTAATTATATGCTCTCAAAGAACAGTCAATCGATTCATCACTTCCTGGTCATGCAATTAATTTACTGTTGCTTTTTCTTTTTTATAATAGATTTTTTATAATACATTATTATTTATTTTTCCCACCAATTCAAACTTGTACATAATGAGCACTATTAACAGACACACACACACACACACACACACACACACACACACCCACACACACATCGTCCAAAACCCAAGGCACTGGTGAATCGCCTGTTGCTGGTCCGTTGTGTTTGTCAATGGAGCTGTGTGGAAGAATGCTGTCGACCCCCACGCTAGGCCACCTCCAGCCCTCATACATTCATCACCACCGCCGGAGGAGTGTATCTCATGCCTCCCGCCCCTCCTCTGCTTTATTGTCCCATTCTCCTCGCCTTAAACCATCAACCCGTAAACAATCTGGACCATATCACAGCCCTAGATCACATGTGCATGTCCTCTGCCTTCGCATCCACTTTTAATAGATTTGAATTCATTATTGAAACCTGCAGGTTCCTGTGTGTATAAAGGCACCTTTATTCTGAAACATTGGTCATATATGTAGGAAGTGTTTAGATAAGAGGTTATAGGGAAGATACCCCCTTAAAATGTATTGAAAGCATGAAATTCAGTTTTTAAAAGTTTCTTTTATTATTGCTATTAGGTACACAACAAAATGTTGGGATAATTGTTTTTATTGAACAAAAATGTAATTTAAATTACTTTTTTTAATCCAACTGTTGGGTTTGTCAATATTTGACCCAAGATTAGGTTAATGGAACTATAACTAAACTATAGCTACAAATTTTCTTTCATATTTAGGCAAATATTTGACTACGAAAGCCTAAGCAACAAGCAGTAAATTCTGTCAGAAGCTACCCAGGCTAAATTAATCTTTCATATACAAAACAAAATATAATCTTACTCTTCTATATGAATTTATTCATAATTATTATTATTATTTGTATTGTTAACTTGACATTATATTATAAGACAAAGTGTAAGAGATGTGCCTATTATTTTTAATAATATTATATTTAATATTATTTACGTTTTTGTGCAGGATTATGCTATATTCACAATTATGTTTGTGAGTTTCTCTGTCTTTCATGTTCACAACAGGTAAATAACAGCCAAAATAACTATTATTGTTAATAATGTAAATATAAATAATAAAATAATAAAAAAATTTGAGTTGTTATTTTATTATCTAATTAAAATAAATATATTGTAAAATATCGTATTAATATTCAGTTTTAATTACAGAAATATAATAAATGTAAAATAATATATTCTTAAATGCATATGTATATTTACTTGTTATTAATAAACATTATTATACATTTAAATGTAGCCTATCCTTTTTTTTTATTTAGATATCACTAAAAACAATACACGTTTATATTTAGATCTTGCTTATTTAACGCATATGTTAATATTTGAACGTGGAAGGCTATGTTTGCACAATATGAAAGAGAAGCAGCGAATATCCACATCTCTTTCAAATTTCCAAGATAAAACCCGTTAGATGAGCGAGGCAAAAGCGAGCTTGTACAATGGAGGGTTGTTTTTGTGTCTGTTAGTAGTTGAACATTATTGAAAGGAGTAAGAACTTGGGGAGGGGTTGGGGAGAAGAGGGGGTGGGGAGACAGTGGGAGCCGAAATCATTTTCCCTCTCATACTGTGAGAACGCGTACAATCGCATCTCTCCAAGTGAACGCGCGTCGGTGTGGTTCCACAACCCGATTGATTCGGCTGCGACCGCAAGATCACCGAGTTGCATTGTGGCAATGGGACCATAAAAGAAGAAATTCCATCGCATAACAACAACAACAAAAAATACAAGTAAATAAATACAACCAGAGAAGACACCTCACAAAAGAAGTGGACATGGAGAAGCGTAGAGGAGATGCGATATAACAGAGAAAACACATCACGGATTTACTTCTCGAATTGAACATTTCAGTGCTTTTCAGGGAGTTTGAGTATTTTTATCCTGTTAGATTTCTTAGTCAAACGCAAGCATGAACCGAAAGGAGATGAGGTTGTGTTCGAGATGCTGGAGCGTGCCGATGCTCTCTGTCCTTCTGCTCGTCTGCTTGACACCGCTGTTTGCACATGGTAAGATATATATTTTTAAAGCATGCATATTAAAAGTGCCGATAGATAGACTCGGTGGGCTTCAAACACGAGGTGACATGACAAGAACAGCATCACGAAATGAGAATGTCGGTCAGTAGTGCAGCCGCTGCTGGGTTTTGCTGCGCGTAAATCATGACTGCGCGCCGGCAGCTGCTGATGTGCCTGGACCAGCGCCGTGCAAATGTAGGTTAAATGTCGAACTGGGAAATTTGGGGACCCATCCAATATGTGCATCATTAATTAACCCACATAAAAAGAAAAGAACACCGCAGGACGATCTGCAAGCAATTTGCGAACATTTTTATGTGTGTGCGACCTTAAAGAATTGCCCATAATGCGCAAAGTTCTCTTTCCCCCTGGCCATATTATAGCCTACAGTAGTAGTCGTAGTAATGGTAGTAGTGTAGAGTTACTGCGCTGTGATTACTCCACAGAGCAGCTGCTGTCACTATGGCAATGATGGAGGCGCACAAAGGCAGGATTAGAGCGCTAAATAATTTATTCTCGGACATTCACGCTTGTAGTTTGATTTTACGGTCGGAACAAGAACACGTTTTTATGGTTAAATTGCAAAAAGGTTGATTTGAAAGACTGTGTCGTTCCCCTCTTCTAAAGACAGCGGTTGAGGATGATGGAGACCAACCCATTGACCAGTGGTGTGTTAAAATTCCGATAGATCACCGAGCATTAGTATTGATCTCATCGACGCACTTTGAATCTGTACTCTTTCATCAAATCATATCAAATCTATTCTATAATTCTGCATAAGTGGTTTAGGAGGTTCATTGTCCATTTAGTTGGATGCTCATTTTCTGCATTGGTCGCCCAGCAACAGGATAAGGACAACATGGTGTCTTTGTGTTCTTGAAAATATGAATATTGATGGTAGTTATAAATTGATGATGCCTCAAACTGCACTAGATCAGCTGAGCATCTTTGTTAAAGCTGATGTGATGGCGGCTGGTGTGGTTTTGGTCTCAGTCAGGTAAAAATGATGTCACCGGTGGCCATGCCCTTTGTTCGCTTCATGCATGTGTCTGCTTTTGATTTTAGTTGTTCGATTCCCTTCTCTCATCTCATGTACAGGCATTTTAAGATATCATAAAGCAATGTTTGTGTTCTTTGTTAACTAAATTGGCCATTTGACTAGAGAAAGTGTGCTACTTCCCATTATAGCCCTTTCCAATCCATTAGATCATTACGGGTGCAATGTAACGTGCAGGAAAATTTGATTTGTCCCAGTTTCTGATTAAATAATGTTTTCACTGTCACAATTCTTTGATAAGCTTTTGCTGAATTGCATATTTATTGTCAAAAGAGCCCAATGGACACATTTGCCATCTTCCGTGCTGCTTGTCGAGGGGAAAAAAGGTGTTGCCCACCACATCTTACTGATCAGTTCTTCATGTTTCAGCTTTCAGAATTAATCTTGCTTTATTTATTTATATATACATATTTTTGCAATATGATTGCTCAAATGTCAATGCATTGGAAACGTTTTTGGATTTTTTACATGATTTTTACCTAGAATGTATTTTGACCCATGCAGGATTACTGGCAGTTTTATTATCTATGAATATACCACCTGTTACTGTGCAATGATCCAAAGCAATGGACACTCAAAGCAGGATTCTGATCCTAAAACATTATCAAACTGAGATAATGATCTGTGCTGTATCTATCATTCTCCACAAATGGAATCCACCATTCTGAATCTAGGCTTCTACAGTCTCAAATGACCAAGGCATGCAGTTTTAATTAAAATTTCAGTGCAATCCTGAATATTAGCAATTAAACACTGCCGTTTTTCTCTTCAAGGCATATGATGTCATGGACACTCCTAAAAAATGCTTAAAAGGGCGGCAATTTCACTGAAGAGCCATCTTTGGTTCCCAAAAGAACCTTCCATTGCAGTGGAAATGTTCAATGAGGTTCTTCATTGAATGTTAAATGCATTGATATCAATAATGAACCATTGTTTTTAAAAGATGCAGTTTAGTATTAAGTCTTGAAGTGAAATAAATTAGGCTTTTTGATTGTGTGTGTGCCTGTGTGTGTGA
This sequence comes from Danio choprae, assembly GCA_903798125.1. Lineage (NCBI taxonomy): Eukaryota > Metazoa > Chordata > Actinopteri > Cypriniformes > Danionidae > Danio > Danio choprae. Next base: position 6,449,775 of record CAIGQW010055978.1, on the reverse strand, counting down.
TGAAATTATGGTTGTTTTGTGAGTGCATTCAGGATTTATGATATGGATGGATTTGTGTGGTTTTCTGCTAGCACTGCTGCAGTGCACTCAAAACCATTTTAGTCGAGGATAATCAGATTTGCGTTCATTCACAATTGTTTGCTGCCAAAGAAAGTCATTCCAGTGTGGTTTCAGATTAAGAATTAGGGGGAAAATTGCAATATCGGTGACTGGATTAATTAGTTAGAGAAGTCTCCCCATCTACGTCCTGTAAATGCAGGATGAAATCCAACACCTTCATTCCTTTTAATTAATTATGCATTAAATTAAACAACAAGAAGAAAGGGAGTGAATTGTAAATGTGTTTTTTAATGTGGGCTGCTGCCATTTTGTGTTTCATCAGAAACTGGCCAGAAGTCAGCCCACCCCTAATATATTTACCATGTGAATTAATACATGTAATGAAAAAATAAATCTTAATCGGCTTATTAAAACAGAAAAAATGCTAGAAGATATACGGTAAAAACCAAGCAGTTGTGCTGATGCTAGGAAATCGAGCAGTATTGCCTAATATATGTATTCATTCATTCGTTTTCTTTTCGGCTTAGTCCCTTTATTAATCTGGGGTCGCCACAGCGGAATGAACCGCCAACTTATCCAGCATATGTTTTACGCAGCGGATGCCCTTCCAGCTGCAACCCATCACTGGAAAACATCCATACACACTCATTCACACACACACACTCACCACGGACAATTTAGCTTACCCAATTCACCTATATCGCATGTCTTTGGACTTGTGGGGGAAACCGGAGCCCCCGGAGGAAACCCACACCAACACGGGGAGAACATGCAAACTCCACACAGAAATGCCAACTGACCCAGCCGAGGCTCGAACCAGCGACCTTCTTGCTGTGAGGCGATCGTGCTACCCACTGCGCCACTGTGAGGCCTTGTGGGGAAAGCTTTGTGGGATTTGAGTTTGTGTGATGTGCATCTATAGATTTGTGATGGGTTTTTTGCACAGCGCATTCGAGCTCCACCATTGCATTCGCTCTGCACAGTGAGGGCAAGCTGGTTCCCATGGCAACACATCCCTCCTCCATCCAACCACCTGTTGAGTAGAGAAATGAAAAGATTTATGCAACGGGCGGCAGAGAGACGTCCAGTGGCAGCTGTCTGATTATGGCTCAAGGTCAAAAGATCTGACTGTTAATACCTGTATAATTACAGGGAGGGATGGGATCAAAACTCGCCCACTGTTTCTACAGTGCGACAAAGGCGTTTTCATGAAAGCCGAATGAATGGAGGTATTTTTGAGGTGACAAAAAACACGTTTGGATTGTTGCTAATATAATTTATATTATAGTAATAATTTATAATATATTTTTTCATATTTTATTGTTCAAATAATAAAAGTGGAATGTTTTGATATATTAGTAGTATGTATTCAGGCAATTTTTGTATGAACATATTACTCTGTAAAAAAATCCTTCAGAATATAGATTAGTCTGGTCTGAAGTGGGGCGACACAGTGGCTCAGTGGTTAGCACTGTTGCCTCACAGCAAGAAGGTCGCTGGTTCGAGTCCCGGCTGGGTCAGTTGGCGTTTCTGTGTGGAGTTTGCATGTTCTCCCCATGTTGGCGTGGGTTTCCTCCGGGTGCTCCGGTTTCCCCCACAAGTCCAAAGACATGCGGTATAGGTGAATTGGGTAAACTAAATTGTCCGTAGTGTACGAGTGTGAATGGGTGTGTATGGATGTTTCCCAGAGATGGGTTGCAGCTAGAAGGGCATCCACTGCGTAAAACATATGCTGGATAAGTTGGCGGTTCATTCCGCTGTGGCGACCCCAGATTAATAAAGGGACTAAGCCGAAATGAAAATGAATGAATGAATGAATATATATATATATTTACATACACAAATAATAATAGCATACGATTTTGAAAAGACATCAGGGTATGTAAATAATTAATAATACGAATGAATAAATAATTTTTTGTGGTGTATTATCTTTTAAAAATATCATCTTGCAAAATTACATCCTAAAACTGAATTCATATGTCCAAAGTGTTGATAAATAAATAAATAATAAAACCATTAAAAGAGTAGCTATATGATATTCTTCATTTTCATCTTACTAAAGCATTCAAGCTGTAATTAATCCAATTACAAATATATATATATAAGTCAAACTTATTGTGAGTTTTTGTGACTGAAACTATTCACCAGCTCAGCTGTACTGACCGCCAATAAGCCTGAAGGTCTCAAATATACATAACTCACAGCAACACGCTTTTAAAAACGTATATTCCTCTGCTGATCTGCATCAGAATAACCAAGAGGAGAGACTGTGTTATTTTATGGTTATCCCACAGAAGAGAAGGACCCCGTGTTAGATCTACATCTACCCATGCTTCGCTCATGTTAGCCGGTGTTACGCCACCTACAGGCAGCAGCCAGACGTTACATCTCAGATGTTTATCCTGCACTGTTGACGAGCCGCTCACCGTCTCCTCTTTCTGACCCAGGATAAACCAGTGAAACGACACACAGCTATATTAATGCGATGCAGTGGACAAGCAGACATGCAGCGATGCAGAGGAGAAACAGAGAGAAAGGGTGAAGGGGACGAGCGCCTGTGGTCCATTCTCTCAGTACAAGGTCTGCAATCGGGACTGTGTGGTCTCTTATACAGGCGAGGATATTTCTTTCACCTTTCTATAGGTTAAAAGGTTTGTTACGTTATGTGTTGTCTTTGCTGCAACAAGTGATCGCTCTCTATTGCAGTCAAAATCATAAAATACAAAGCCTCCATTTGTGTCACCATTATTGGTACGTTATGACAAATTGACAATTTTTCACTCTAAGATAAATTTAAAATTGATAAATACAATTTTTAACAATAATATAATATAAAAAAAATAACAATGCACTTTTTCAATCAATTTCAAAGCATTCTCAAAGCTCAAAATATTAATATTCCTCAGAACTGTAGCATTTTATATTAAATAATAAACATTAATCAGATATGCCATCATAATAGAAACAGCTACTGACAGAGAATAAAAAATGAATCAAATAAAATATACCAACATTACATTTTAACATTGAAATTATATATTCAATGGCAATTTAATAAAATGTATATATATATATATATATATATATATATATATATATATATATATAT
>CAIGQW010055978.1:6424862-6446593 GCA_903798125.1 Danio choprae | reverse complement strand
TATATATATATATATATATATATATATATATATATATATATATATATATATATATATATAACATAAGAAATTTATTAAAAATTACTGCACTTTTTTCAAGCAATTTTAAAGCATTCTTAAAAGTTCAAAAAGTACTCAGAATTATAATATTTCACATTGAATAATAAATATCATTTAGATATGCCATTGTTATAGATCAATTTGATTGATATAGATCAATCAAATAAAATATACCAACGTTAAATTTAAATATTGAAAATATTAAATTACTATTTACTAAAATTTTGTATATTTAAATGTTAATTCATAAAATAATTATAATATAATAAAATAAAAAACAACATCAGAAAAATATTTAAATTATTGCACTTTTTGTCCAATTAATTTCAGTTCAAAGTACTAAACATTCCTCAGAACTATAACATTTTACATCAAATATTCAAAATACTGCTATAAATACTGCTATACTGACAAAATAACTCTAATTTATTTTTAATAAATTATCAAATAAAAATATAACAACATTACATTTTGAATATTGAAATTATATATTAAATTACTATTTGAAAAACGAATGTTAATAAAATAATAAAAATCATCAATCAGCCAAAAAGTAAGAAATGTTCCTCTAATCCATAACATATTACATAAAAAATAAAATCCACCATTATAGATAGAAAAAAAAATCAACTGTATATTATTTGATCAATCAAAAAGTAAATAAAAAATAATCAAATCACACAAAGCTACCAATATTTCATCTGAATCTGAATCTATTTCATATTTCATCTGAATCTGAACCTATTTCATATTTCATCTGAAACTGTAACCACCACTCTCACCTGATAGCCAGATAACAATAGCTGCAAATGACTGATCAGCTTTTTGCAAGTGTTTAAGTGTAATACAAATAACCTGCGCGTGTATGTATGTATATGTAGAGACTGTATCTTCCAGGTCTGCCTCTCTATTGATTTGTGCATGGTAATCAATAGCGTTGCTTTCCCCCGAGTCTCTGAAAGTGCTGGTAAAGAGCGTGTCTACAGGCTCATCTGGATAACACTGACACACTCACATCACCACTGTTAATGCAAGACACTGCAGGTCGACTGACTCACTTATATACTCAAAAAACTTAATTTGCAGCTTGTTCAAACAACTTATTTAAATGAGCTGAAACAACACAATTATTGAGATTTTGGGGGAGACAAATTAATTGTTTTATGTTCAATCTACTTAAATTCGTAAAAACTATTAACTTAATCGATATGTGTTGGGACAACATGAAGGAATTGTGTGGAACCCAACATTTTACAGTGTATACTCAAGAAAATGAAAATTATTGAGATTTGTTTGGGACAACTTAATTGTTTTATGTTCAGTTCACTTCAATTTTGTTAACTTGATCAATTTTTGGTGGAACCCTGCATTTTTTACATATGTAATTTTCCCCATACTTCATACAGCTGATTTGATATAATTGAGAAGTGCGAGCTTTTTTAGTATTACAAGTGTGTCATTATTCAATTAAATGAAAAAGCACTTTTTTGGATACATTTCTATTACAGAAATCTGAATGTTGGATAAAGTCAGGTTACATTTGTTTGTTTTGCATATTTGAGTCAAAAGTTTATATATATTTTTATATGCCATACTTATACTGAAATACTCCTGACGTTGTTTCTATAATAAACTATACCATGTATATAATTATGAACTATGAATGAACATATCGCTCTGGAAAAACATTTACAATATACACTGTATAAATATATATGATCAAAAAGTCTTTTTGTATAAAATACACATTTTACTTATTTTACTCATTTGACCAGGTTGTAACTGTATTTTTAAGCTATGCAATATTTAACAATGTTTTAGGTCATTTTAAGTTGAAGTGAAGTTTTACACACTAATTTCGAGAGGAGTCCATGATATGAATGCTCACGGCTGGTCTCTCATCCGTAATCAGCAATAATCCAATCAGATTGATCCAAACCTACAATAAATAAACCGATTTCACCCTACTGCCTTATCTTCATTTTGGAAGAATCCCCCCTTCCACTCCATCTCCTCCTTTTACCAGGGGGAGCTCTCAAAACCTACCTGATCTTAGACCCCCTTACATGCTAATTGACCAGGCAGGAGCCTGCATGGGCTCAATTATCTCCAAGCTCAGGGTTCTCTCCCGGGACAGCATGCAAAACCTGCTAATAGCGTCAAGCAATACGTAAGTGTGAACTCTTGAAATACCTTGAAATCAACTTAAAAATTTAAGGCAGCAACACAATTATTACAATGTAGAAAATTAAAAAACTGTATTTTAAAATGTAAGTCTGTTGTAAGTGAAGATTTATGGCTCACTTTGAGAAAACATTTGCATTACAATTTAAGGCTACAGAAACAAATTGATAAAGTGTGACAAAAGAAACACTTAAAAGGTGTATTTTGTGTTTTATTTACATCCGACAAAAAAAAAAAGGCGAAAAGCTTAAACTCAAATCTGACAGGTGTAAAGTAAAGCTTTTGCCTGCAGTGTCTCGCCTTAATGGAGCATCAAAAGCGGTGCTCATGATAAAAAAAAGAAATGCCAGCTTTTTTCCCCCCCCGTTTCCTGGATACCCTGTTGCTCGGTAACCACAGTCATATCTGAGAGCAGACCTTTTCCGCGGAGAAGAAAACGCGGCGCTGCGAAAGGTTAGACTCGGGGGTCCATGCAGAGAGAGGAGGACGAGGGGGGGGGGGAGCAGAGAGAAAGACCAGAAACACGTTACCTGACAGATAATGTTATCATAGTAAGCCAAAGCACGGGCATGAGGGAGGTTAGGAGGGGTGTCGCAAAGTTTCCTTACATTTGGATGGGAGCCCTCAGCGATGGTGGACAACGAGAAATTATCATTGTGGTGCTCCGAGGAAGGACGGTACTTACTGCTGCGAGGAGAAGGAGCGATTTGTGGGAGGATGAGAAGTACAGAGATGAGGACATGATGGAAATGTAGAGTAAAATAGTAGAATTGACAGGTTATGAGAGAGAGAGAGAGAGAGAGAAGAGAGAAAAGAGCATTAGTGCAATTCTAAGCTGAAGTTTAGACACACTGAAAACACAACCTGTGATGCAACATACCACTTTCTTCCTCAAAATACACCTACTTTAGCTACTTGTTCAAACTACTTATTTAAAATGAGTTGAAACAACACAATTCTTAAGTTGCATTATGTTGAATTTTAGGACAACCTAATTGTTTTATGTTGAATCCACTTAAATTTGTTAAATCGATTTGTGTTGGGACAACATGAAGGAATTGTGTGGAACCAAACATTTTTTTACAGTGTAAACAGATATTGGTAACACTTTACAATAACAGTGCAAGAATAATGATGTACTAATATGTCAACTAAAGGATACTTTATTATGAACTAATGGTGAGTTCAGGCAAGGACGCCCAAACTTGGTCCTGGTGGGCCAGTGTCCTGCATATTTTAGTTCCAACCCCAATTAGACACACCTGAACCAGCTAATCAAGCTATTTCTAGGTATACTAGAAACTTCCAGGCAGGTGTGTTAAAGGAAGTTGGAGCTAAACAATGCACGACACCGGCCCTCCAGGACCAAGTTTTGGCACCACTGAGTTAAGGAATGCGCTAATCAAGAACTATTACATGAGTTACCTTGGCTACATTAAGTACTTGTTAGTTCATGTTTTTTAATTAATGCATTAATTAACACTTTGGTTTTACATAAATGTAACTAACATGAACTCATGACCTGTTAATGTAATCTTTATGTTATGACTTTACTTGGAGGGGCACATTATCCTTAACTCACTCTTAACTACTCATGAACTCCTTTGTTTAAACTGTTCATTTTGATATTTGATTTTAGACAGAACCCTTTTCTATTGTTTTGCAATCTAAACACGCACTAGACGGACGTGCATAACTGTTACATTCATAATGGAGTAATCTTTAGTTTACATATTAGTAGATCATCATTCATGTACTGTTATTGTAAAGTGTTACCCAGATATTTAACTTGGAGAGTTAAACGAGAGATGTACTAAACACATTTCATGACCATAAAAGAAATTCAAATTCAAATGGATAAACAACTAAAGGCTCCCCAGTCCATGTAGTCCAAATTATTAGCCATCCTGTAAAATTTTAAGTGATGTTTAACAGAGTTAGGACATTTTTCACAGTTGTTGTTTTTCTTTTGTAGAAATTATTAATTCTTTTAGTTTGGATGGAATAAGTGCAGCTTTTAAATAATAATAAAATAAAATTAAGGCCAATATCATTAGCCCCCTTAAAGAATGATTTTTTTCAGATGGCTACAAAACAAACCGCTGATATCCAATGACTTGCCTAATAAACCTAATTAACTAAGCCTTTAAAATGCAGATTAAGCTGAATACTAGTATCTTGTAAAATATCATGTGCTGTCATCATGGCAAAGACAAAAACATCACTTGGAATTTTTCTTTTTAAAGAATTAAAATTTCACAAAAGAATAATAATTTTGCCTTCAACTGTGAATATATATCTCTCTATATATCAACACATACAATCAATTCATAATAATATGATTTTAAACATTTTACTTATGATATATTATAAACACACACACACACACATTTCTAAATATGCATTTCAGTGTTTGTTTTCAAGGACGTTTTGGATGACCAACAATTTTGCCACTGTGTTGGGTCTCCACATGATGTGAATTGACAGAGAACTTCCCCTTTTTGTTGTTGCTATAATAAATCCCATCTTCTCCTACACTACTGAAGCACATCTCCACACTGCTGCAGATGGAGAGGTGGGTGTATCTGATGTATTCACTGCCGCTCTTCTAAACTCTCCTCATCACTGTTGTCTATGGAGGAGGGCGTGTGTGTGTGTGTGTGTGTGCTGTTTAATAGTTGGCCGTAGTTTCCACCCCCCGGGTCTCACAGCTGTATGTAGGTCATCCGTTCCTCCACCCCCTTCGCTCTGCCCTACTTTCAGCTGGAGCTTCAGTGACGTCATGCAGTCTGTCAGCATTAACACACACACACACACACACACACACACACACATCCACTCACTGCTTCACTCGCTCTCCGCAGCTGCGCATACCTGACACTAACACTTCGCTGGGTATTAAAATCACTGCAGATATTACAAAAGCATTTTCTCTTCTATTGTGTTGTTTCACTTAAGTAAACCTTTATCTTTTTAGAGTTTAAAGTTGCTTTGCTGGTGTTTGGTTGGTTTAAGCCATAATGGCTGTATATGTATGTGCTCACCAAAGATGCACTTATTGAAATATAATAAACAATCTAACATTGTGGCATTATTTTCATTTAAAATAACAGTTTTCTACTTTGATCTTTTTTAAATGTTCTATATCTCTTTGTTGGCAAAGCTGATTCAGTACCTTTAGAGTCACACGATTCTTCAAAAATAAATAATTTAGCTTCATTTATTCTTCCTTAGTGACAAGGAAACATTTCTAATTATTATCAGTGTTGAAAATTATAAGTTGCTGCTTAATTATTTTTCTGAAAACCGCAATACACACTATTAATGAAATGTTTGGCATCAGTGCAATCAAAGGAGAAAATGAAACAAATACAGTAATATTTATACTCAGTAAGGACAAAATTAAAAGTGATAGTGAAGACATTTATCAACAATCTCTCAAGGTTTCCACAAGGTATTAAAGAGCACAATTATATTACATAACAATACATAAAATCTCTGTATTAGAATGATTTCTGAAGAATCATGTGACGCTGAAGACTGGTGTAATGATGCTGAAAATCCAGCTTTGCCACCACAGGAATAAATTACATTTTACTTTACAGTGCTGTGCAAAAGTCTTAGGCCACTAGTATTTTAATAAAAAAAACAAAACTTATTTCTATTCATTTTCATTTCGGCTTAGTCCCTTTATTAATCTGGGGTCGCCACAGCGGAATGAACCGCCAACTTATCCAGCATATGTTTTACGCAGCGGATGCCCTTCCAGCTGCAACCCATCCCTGGGAAACATCCATACACACCCATTCACACTCATACACTACGGACAATTTAGCTTACCCAATTCACCTGTACCGCATGTCTTTGGACTTGTGGGGGAAACCGGAGCACCCGGAGGAAACCCACGCCAACACAGGGAGAACATGCAAACTCCACACAGAAACGCCAACTGACCCAGCCGAGGCTCGAACCAGCGACTTCTTGCTGTGAGGCGAACATGCTACCCACTGCGCCACTGTGAGGCCCAGTTATTTCTATATTCTACGTTGTTTGGAAATGTAAATTCATTCATTTTCTTTTTGGCTTAAACCCTTTATTAATCTGGGGTCACCACAGCCGAGGCTTGAACCAGTGACCTTCTTGCTGTGAGGCGACAGCGCTACCCACTGCGCCACCACAATGTAAATTGATATTTTTAAACTGACATGCTACAGAATAATATAATAATAACTGATGTTAAATCTTTTTTTTGGTAAAAATACTAGTAGCCTAAAACTTTTGCACAGTATTGTGTATTCAAACAGAAACAGTTATTAAATTGTAAAATTAATACAATGTTTGCTCTGTTTTTGATCACGAAAATGAAACCTCTGTGAACATAAGACTTCTTTCAAAAACATTCTTTTAAAAAAATCTCAATTTTAAAATGGTGGCATATATGCTTGAGGGAGGTCACGAGAACGATTTGCTTGTTATTTACATAATAAGGCAAAAATCTGGCAATATCCACTCTGTGCAACTTATTTGTTCCTAATTCGGTCACAAAACATGAGGTTTTAAGCCGTTTAATCCATAAACCCTTCTACTTTGCCTTACTCTCTCTAAAGACCACACCATATTTTCATGAATTTTGTTCTTATCCCCTTTACTGCAGGCCAGAGTCTCACCTGCGCTTGCGCAACTTGTTATTCTCGGTCTTGAGCACGTGAAGCTTCTTGGCAAAGCAAACGATGATCATGAAGAGCAGGAGCACCATGAGAGCGGACGCCCCGATGGCAATGACCATTACCTGGAACTCCGTGATGACCGACTCACAGCGGGCACCCTTGTGCCACATGTAGTCCTGGATGTTGCACCTGAAAAACAAAAAGAGGAAAACATATACAGTTGTAGTCAAAATCATCATAACAGAGCAAAGAATTTTTCACAGTATTTCCTATAATATTTTTGCTTCAGAAGAAAGTCTTAATTGTTTTATTTCGGCTAGAATAAAAGCAGTTTTAATTTTATTTTAAACTATTTTAAGGTCAATATTATAAGCCCCCTTAAGCAATATTTTTTTTTCGATTGTCTACAGAACAAACCATCATTATACAATAACTTGCCCAATTACCCTAACTTGCCTAATCAACCTAGTTAAGCCTTTAAATTGCACTTTAAGCTGAATATTAGTATCTTGAAAAATATCTAGTAAAATATTATGTTATTAGAAATTAGTTATTAAAACTATTATGTTTAGAAATGTGTTGAAAAAGTCTTCTTTCCGTTAAACAGAAATTGGGGGAACAATATACATAGAGGCTAACTATTCTGACTTCAACTATATGTTAGAATTTTCCCACCATCCACAATTTCCACTGTGATGCTTTTGTCAAATGTTTATTCGCTATACAGCTTCATGCAAATGTTTTGGCACCCCTTGATAATTATCATCAGTGGTGTAAAGTAATCAATTACAACGTCTACTTCTGTATTTCTACGTTAACTGCGCTATTTTCCTTTAATCTACAGTGACTTCTTTATATGTTTATTTTTTGTTGTCTATTGGCTGAGCGAGCTTCCTTTGTGGTGACTGTAATGTTGTTGTAATGTAAAAGGAACCTATGGTGAAAACAAAAATGTAAATATGTGTTGCAAGCCTGTCTTGTTGTTTTTAAAATACTTAAAGACAAAGCATTTGCAAATTCATGTCAACACCATTGCCAAGAGTTCTCCCTAAAATCGCAACATGTCACAAAATCCTACCGTCTCACCGCTCCTGTGACCTGTGGGGCTTTTCATATTAATAGCACTACCAAATGTGAACACTTACAGCAAAATAGTGGTTCATTATGTAAATATTTCCCTTAGTCTTGTTTTTATCATCTGAAACATGCTGCAAGTTATAGTCCATAAAGATTTACCCCAAGTTATGCACTTTGAACCTTAAGAAGCTATGAGTGTCACCACAGAGCAAGCTTGCTCAGCACTGAAAAAATACATGTGTTTGAAAACGTAAAATTCTGTGGCGCAATTAATTATCATTTAAGGACATTCTGCATTTCGGATAAAGTTGTGAAGATCATTCCTCCGGCTAAGAACAATGAATGAAATGTTCTGGAAAGTTTTCTGCGATGGTACCATAAGGCAATAGTCATTTACCAAACATCGGTTTCTACAACTGGTATTTTATACTACAATACACCACAGTTTAGTGTAGTAAAAGTTAAAGTATACAGAACTACAATATTTAGTAGTTTGTTGTAAGAGCTGTAAATGCTATAATGTATACAGTATATTACACATTACTATAGTGTGATTCAAAAACATTATTTACTGGTATTTTTTGCATGTGGGTTGAATTTCTTGTTTCCAGTGAAAACACATGGAGCAACAAGGCCTTTACTGGGATTTGTTAAACAGACACGCTAACACACTCTCATTTTAAAATGAGCAACGTTTAAAACACACCCTATTAAGACACACAAGAGACACACTATTGTAAAGCTCAATGGCTTCCCAAAAACGTGCCTTGATTCTCCATCTAGTCTCTGGTTGGTTATGAATTATTCACGGGGGCTGAGAACATCTCCTACACCAAGGGCGAGTTAAAATTCACCGCCTTCAGCATTTTTACCATTCATTTTTGCAGACACCTGGGTGGATGACAAGTTCACTCCCTTTATCTTACCTTAAGTTTAATCTGTGCTGCATTAGACTGGATTTAACCACAGTTCTGAATCTGTTCCAGGAGAAATCTCAACGAACTAAGTTCAAATGCTATCAGAAATTGTCATAGTAAAATTCAGCTGCATTTCCCTTGAGAATCCAAAAAGGCAATCCATTGAGTCACAATATTATGTTTAAGGATGAATGAAAATGTTGCTACCAAAAAAATTTTCATAATGCTGTGGTTTGCATTGGGGTTTTGTCAGGAATAAAAGCCCATAGGCACCTGCATCTTCATCCGTCCAGTTCTAAAGAGCCACAGCTCTGAGCTTCTCTAAAATGATAAGCTGTTTTCCTACAAAAGCGGTTTCTTCAGCATATAGTGAAACCTCTCTTCCATTGACATCTATATATAAATAGCCTCTCCTCAACTGCATATCGCAATATTAGCTTTTTAGACATTATGCTTTTTTGGCTTAAGGTTGCAAGCTTTGATTCATGTCATACATTAGATGTGATAAATAAGACACTTGCTTTAGGCTGCGGTCACACTGCACTTTTTGCCCCATAGACTTCCATTCTTACACATGCGAATGTGACAGACCGGAAACGCAAACTCGTGCAACAAGTTTTACAGTTCGCTGTGTTGCAAAGTTCAAGCTTGGTGAGCTCTGCGAAATCGTATCACGTGACCTGCGAAATTGTATCACGTGACTGCGTGAGAACAATGATCAAAACATGACCTTTCAGTACAGAAATGTAAAATATGGACCAATCGCTCGCTTATTTTAATGTTTAATCATCTTGTTTAATCCCACCCCTTTTCATAGCGCTGTACGACTGAATTTTGCATGCTCAAGCTCTAGTGTGACCACAGCATTATACAAAATTGCCTCTTATACCCTTATTCACTCCACTAATATAGTTAACATGAAGGAGCGAATGAAAACGAGAGAGTTAATTCAAGCATTGCGTGAACCCTTTTCACAAGACGCGTTCAAATCTTTTGAAAGTTTTTCATATTTAGATTTTTTTTTAAACATATGAACATCTATATGTATTGTGCAAGGTGCTTCTGATGCAGTGTCTATGGGGCAGAATGGTAAATTTGACGTTGTTCTCTCTTCTGGCTACAGTTATCAGTCTCACACTATTTTTTTCCTTTCTCTGAAAGTCTTGATAACACCATCGTGAGGTTTTTCTTTTATTATTTCAGCAATTAAGATTGTAAAAAATTATTTGTTGTACTCTCCCACTCACTGCGCTCTAAGTTTACCCAACTATGACGACTTCTGCTGCTGAGAAACCTGAAAATGTGAAAAGGGTCCATTGGATGCTGTTTTATATATGCTTTGCTGGTTGATAAACCTCTCAGGGGCCTCACAGTGGCGCAGTGGGTAGCACGATCGCCTCACAGCAAGAAAGTCGCTGGTTTGAGCCTCGGCTGGGTCAGTTGGCATTTCTGTGTGGAGTTTGCGTGTTCTCCCAGTGTTGGCGTGGGTTTCCTCCGGGTGCTCTGGTTTCCCCCACAAGTCCAAGACATGCGCTATAGGTGAATTGGGTAAGCTAAAAAAAAATCTGTAGTGTATGTGGGTGAATGAGTGTGTATGAATGTTTCCCAGTGATGAGTTGCAGCTGGAAGGGCATCCGCTGCGTAAAACATATGCTGGATAAGTTGGCGGTTCATTCGGCTGTGGCGACCCCAGATTAATAAAGGGACTAAGCCGAAATTGAATGAATGGTCTTGGTCAGACCCTGTGATAGTTTTTTTTAAGCTGTCTGTTAGTAATAAAACGAAGTATTTTGATTTCTGTCATGTATACAAATGTTAATTCAATGAAACAATCCAATTACACCAATAGGATTCCGTGGATGCAATCTTGTGGTCAGAGATGGAAATTCATCTGGCGTGGAAACTTTCACAGTGATTACGAGTACTTGCTAGCTGTTGAGTGTACATGTGGTATCATGCAAATGGATACATTCAATTTGATTGGTTCATGCCATTGTTGATGCTCCAGGAACAAATCCTACTTGCAAAACCCATTAAGCGTGAAATGCACCTTGTGTTTAGTGGTAAAAAGCTTCAGTGTGAGCACATCATGCACATAATCATTGGAACAAGAGTTGCAAATAGCTGAAGAAGGAAGAAGTTGATTGAAGAAAAACAGCTGCATTAAAAAAAAGTAATGATACTGAAACATTTGGAAGCAATCAAACACAACTTAAAGACAGCAGGCCAGGGCTCCTCTCTCTCTCTCTCTCTCTCTCTCTCTCTCTCTCTCTCTCTCTCTCAACAAGAGCACAATTCTGGAGAAACTGTATATCAAGATTGTTTTGTTTAAAACAGACATCACATTTCTTCTATAAGCCTAAAAAGACAACTGAAGGCTGACTGACTAAATTTTACTTGCTGCAATCAAAATTTTTTTTTTGTTTATAATGAGTATTAATAATAAAATCTTATTTCATTTAATTATTTTTTAGATCTCATTTTAATTTAATGATGCAAAACTTTGCTCATTAAAACATTTTCACTACTAGATGAATCAGCATTTTTGAAGAATCTCTTGAATGAATGAAGTGGCAAATAAATTTTTAACGGTTGCTTGTCGCCACCTATTGCCGTAGCAATGTAACTGCTACAGCACTACAAGCCTCAAGTTGCTTTTTAAACTGTGATTTCGATTGGTGCCAGCAATATCAGTGTTTTTCATCCGAATTATAAACAATTATGCCAGTATTTCTATGCCTGTTTTAATGATTGTAAGAGAAAACCGGAGCTGATTCAACCATATAATTTCACAGCTCTCTCTGAGTCAAACCCACTTTTCATCATCAAAAATTCAATAAACATATACAAATTGGAATCATTTTTAATTAACATCATGTGGGCATTTAAATCAAGATTGGAACATTCAAAGTTCCACTAAAGTGCCTTAAAATGTCCAGCTTTGTTTGATTTGTGACAGAATTTATACTGAAAAATAAAGACTGGGCGGGGCATGTAGAGTAGCTCCTCCTCTTTTTTTTAAAAATAGCCAATGGGTTTTCATTTATATCGCAGCTCTGCCATTCAGAGTTGTAGAGCTAAAGCTTATCTGACTCATGACGGTAACAGCCAACACAATGCTAAATCTGTTGACTTTAAACAGCATTCAGTGTAATTCAAATGGTCCAATACGTTTTATGATCTTTGCCAACTTTTTTGGATCCACTCTGTACATATAATCCGCTATGTGCTGTCACATCTGTATACAGAAAAGATTGTGTGTTTCCTGCTGCGCCAGTTTGTGTGAAACTAGATTTCATTCATCCCAATGTAAAGCATATTTACACTGTCTGAATCATTTATCCCCTATAGAGTACATCCACCATATAGTGAACTGTAACTGTGAGTAATAGACTTATTTTTAAATGTCCTAGTTGCCTGTATGCTGATTTACATATGTGTGTGTGTGTGTGTGTGTGTGTGTGTGTGTGTGTGTGTGTGTGTGTGTGTGTGTGTGTGTAATGCATTTACCACCTCAGAGCTTGCTGCAAAAAGGTAAATGTACATGAACACAACACATTTCAGCATTAGGGCTAGAAGGCAGTGAAATGCTTCACATACTAGAGAGCACTTAATTGGTCAGAAGATCTCATGAGAAGCTGAAGTAGGAAGGGATGTTAAATAAATTGCTCATCCATATAGGTGGAAGTGAAAAACTGCATGTTTTTAATACTTATATCTTCTAAATGCAAATTTTGTTACTGTTTAGGATTATAGACAACCACAACATTTTGATACTGACACCCACCAAAAATGTTTGATTTCAGGACAACATTAAAGGGTTAGTTCATCCAAAAGTGAAAATTCTGTCAATAATTATTCACCCTCATGTTGTTTTCTGATCCTCTGAGAATTTTGCTTATCTTTAGGACACAAATTAAGATATTTTAGATGACATCTGAGAGCCCTCTTTGAAAAGGAACCAAAAACATTGTCAAAACGTTTCATGTGACTGCAATGGTTCAACTGTACTCATATGAAGCTCCAAGAACACTTCTGTGAGCCAAAACACTGTAAAAACGACTTTGTTCATCTTTGTCGCAATTAGCAGTGCAGTATGCAAGCGTCATATTCCACGTAAGAAATGTGCACCCTGACCTGATGCAGAATATATAGTCAATTTTTTTGTATGATTTAGGTTGAACCATTGACGTCGCATTAAATGTTTTGACAATGTTTTTGGCTCCTCTTCTGGACTTCGAATGTCTCAAGACCATTGCTGCCTGGAGGATGAGAGAGCTCTCAGACTTCATCCAAAATATCTTAATTTGTATTCCAAGAGAGTTTGGAACAACAGAATTCTCATTTTTAGGTGAACTAACCCTTTAACAATTAATCATGCAGCTCTACTCTAAGCCACATCCACATATGCACACACTCAGATGGAAAAAGCCTCTTAATGAAAGGAAGTCGTCTTCATTCACAGGAGGGGCTCTGAGGTTTCACTCCTTTTCACGACAGCATCCTGTATGCTCCTTTGTGCCTGCGCCAGCCCACAGTGAGACCAAGGAGAACGGAATTGGCACTGCGCCACCGAGGGCATTCAGTCGCAGGAGGCAGAGGTGATGGCCGTGCTGATGTGAGCGTGCATTTAAATGATCTTTACAGTGGTCTGTCTATTCAGCCCTCAGCTGTTTCTCATCCGCACTCCCTAATTCTGTTTGTTACTTCGGCAGAAGTTTGTATGCTGTCTGAATCACACTCTACACCCATTCTCTTCCAACCCAACCCTCTTTTCCAGGGCTTTCAGTCAAGATCTTTCTCTATTGCATTCTTCTGTTCCACTTGTGTTTATAGCTGCAGAACCCTCTCAGGGCATCACTAGTCAAAATTGTAATGCAATCAGTTATATTCATGCTGGAAAAAAATATGTTTTTCAACAAAGCTCACAGCCATGAAGGTGTTTACTAAATATTAATTTTATTACGTGAAATGAAATAGTTGGGAAATGGTTAGATACATTCTAGGACAAAAGACCAACTGCATCTGACAGGCTCGGCAAGTTTGTGTGTTTAAATTCAGAAACAGACTAATCTAAGGGTGTATTGAAAACCAGGAAAGAGGGAGTAAATGCATAAATAAACTGTTTGGCCAATAAATATCTGATTAATAGTGGTTCACTTCTGTGATTTGGTTCGATTGCATTCACATTAGAACACACTGTACATCAGACCAGCCTTTTAAGGTGGACTCGGATATGGTTCGCTAAATGGATATGGTTCAGAAAACATTGCTCACACTAGCCAAACAAACTAAACTCTCATGTCAAATGGCCCCGTGTGCGCACTAACTATTTTTGGTGTGGTTCGGTTTCACACTGCCCGTTTTGTAAGTAAACCAGACATTGTAAAGAAAACCACACACGTGTTAAAGTCAGCCATTTATTGGAAAGAAATGCTTGCACACTCATGGCTTGTTGTCTGTTTTCAATCTACTGACAAACTCCTGCTGTAGCTCTGAGGGTCGTTCACATATCTGTCTTTTGCTTGTACAAGTTCTTTATTTCAAATGTAAACACACACAAATAGAGAGCAACACAATCTTGAATTGTGTATTATACACATTTCAGTTATTATGGTACTCAGTTATCTCAAAAATCTCTTATCCAGAAATACTTGTATAATCTGAATCAGAGCTAGAGCTGGGGTTTGTCAGAGAAGGTTTTGTGGAGAGAACTGCTGATGGTTGCTTAGCAATGACAGATGCCACAGGTGCACAACTCACAACTATGGGATCCTGATAACTCAAAATCTTTTTGCAAATTTGTCAAGGTTGGGTTATATCCTTAAACAAACTATACCTCTTCAGCTGGGTATCAGTCCATTTGTTTGATGTACACCAGAGTGCGAATGCTGCATTCACACCTGTCCAAAAGATCAGCACCAAAGTGGGAAATGAACTTGAGTTTGATTCAATCTAACCAAACAAGAGGGGAGTGATTACACTAAGAAACAGCCAGTTTGCTAAACTAGTGATATTCTACACTTAAAAAAAAATGCTGGGTTGTTTTAACCCAATGTTGACTCAAATATGGACAAACTGTTGACAACATTGGATTACCTTTTCATTTAAATTACTTTTCAACCCCAATGGTTGGGTTAGTCCATATTGATCCAAAGTTAACTTACAACAGCCTAGCATTTTTTATCATTGAGATACCACACATGATGATTTTGAATTAGATTAGTTCTTTGTTTCTTTAGTTTCTTTTTTTTTCTTAAATAACTACAATAAACCTACTTGACTTTCTATCTTATGATTCATCCATACATTTACCGTCTAAGAAATCCATGCTGTTTGAAGAGCAATAAACACTGGATTTGTATTTTCAGGTAAACACTCTGCTGGTCATCAAACATTATTCTGAAAGACTAACGGCACGACCAGACTGGTGCACCAGGAAATGCTGGTCTGAATCAGATGTGCTGGGTTAAATTAGTGCCCGTTAATCTCAGTGTGTAAATATGGGCAGTTTATGAAGCTGCCGTGTGGACAGATGGTCCGGCTGAGACTGTCTCTCTGTGTGTGTGTATGTGTGGTTGAGATGGACTGATGCCAAACAGCCGCAGCTGAGCAGTAGCAGCAGTAGTTGAAACAGATGTAGTGATGACATGTCACTCCATCACTAATATCTCTCTTAAGGCCAAATCTCCCCTCTGTTCATCTCCATTCCATCATCTTTGCTCTGACTGATTTATTTGCCTTTTTTAACACAATAAATACACTTTTGCCAATATATTGTACTTTATAAATGTTAAGAAAGGTTTTAAGCCCTCAAAAATGAGGAGTGGTTACTCTTTTATATTTAACTTCATATATCATAAAAATCCAAACAACTTTACCATGACCAATGAAAATGAATATCAGTCGTCATAGTTGATTCTAGGGTTGATAGGTTTAAGGGAGCTAAGTTATAATGGGTGCGAGTAGAAGTTGAAGGAGGGGTACATGCATGGTAAATCATGCCATGCCAAGTGTTATAAGTAGAAAAAATAAGTAGAAAGTAGAAAAAATAAGTAGAAAAGTGCACACTTGCACCCACACACATTGTTGTTTTGACTCTCAAGTACTTGAACGACATCACTTCTTTTGCATAATTTCGTTATTGATAAACTTGCACTATGAAACCAGTTTTTAAAAGATTTCAAGTTGTCATGAACAGTCAAAATGCATAAAGAGTACATTTTAGTTGAAAACAGGCTCCCTTAGTCAAACCCAGTTTGAAACCATGTGCACCATATAAATAAAGTTAACTTGACTTGACACAGCCTCAAAATACATCTTAAATATTCATTCGAATGCTCCATCTGAGCTTTTCTCTGAAGCATAACTGCCTTAAATATGCAAAAACAATGCAATGTGGAGAGGAATTGTGTGCAAT
Organism: Danio choprae; assembly: GCA_903798125.1. Taxonomy (NCBI): domain Eukaryota; kingdom Metazoa; phylum Chordata; class Actinopteri; order Cypriniformes; family Danionidae; genus Danio; species Danio choprae. The sequence goes on along the minus strand of CAIGQW010055978.1, from coordinate 6,430,268 downwards.
ATATAGTACATGCGGGCCTCACAGTGGCGCAGTGGGTAGCACGTTCGCCTCACAGCAAGAAGGTCGCTGGTTCGAGCCTCGGCTGGGTCAGTTGGCATTTCTGTGTGGAGTTTGCATGTTCTCCCTGTGTTGGCGTGGGTTTCCTCCGGGTGCTCCGGTTTCCCCCACAAGTCCAAAGACATGCGGTATAGGTGAATTGGGTAAGCTAAATTGTCCGTAGTGTATGAGTGTGAATGGGTGTGTATGGATGTTTCCCAGAGATGGGTTGCAGCTGGAAGGGCATCCGCTGCGTAAAACATATGCTGGATAAGTTGGCGGTTCATTCCGCTGTGGCGACCCCAGATTAATAAAGGGACTAAGCCGAAATGAAAATGAATGAATGAATGAATATAGTACATGCTCGGTGGCAGGTCTAAAATTATTTACGCTGCTATTTTTAGCAAATGCATTCTCACTAAAGTGACTAGCAATAATAAGCTTGGATTTCAAGATTGTATGTGTACTAATACAGTGACACCTCTTTTAAAAATGAACAGGGAACTCATGGTGACCATGTAAAAGGGTCTTTAGGCAGATCTGCTAATACTAGGCGCTCCATACTGTCTTAATGAAGCATAAGTAGAGCTTGTCATCCTAAACGCAGTCCCATCATGAACAGCAAGCCTTCATTACCATTAAACATGGTTTACCACTGCTGCCATAATCGTCACTCAGCAGTTCCTGAAGAAAACCCCAATTCTGTTACACTGCTCTGCCAAATGTTTGCAATATTCAGCTGACTGGCTTTAAAGAGGCTGTGCGGCCCGCTTGATCCCCTGCCGGATCCCTGGGGTGAAATAAGGGTGATTCCCAGATGGAGAACACTCTTTTTGGAGACCACCAATGGTAATAACCCAGAGACCGAGAGGGATCAGAACTGGATTAGGACCTGTCATTAATCATCTCCCGCTGTGTCTGTCACAACAGCGTTCTTGAAAAAAAAACTAGAAACAGAAGCATTCGCTGAGTTTCAAAATGTGAATTAGTATTTTATGCAGATCTAATTAAAAAAGGAAGAGCAGTGTTTTTCTGGCAGCGAAAAATAACAACATAAAATAAAATACAGTATATAAACTGTTATAAAATAATACTAAACACTACAAACAACTAAACACTACGAACAGTAAATAAATGTTAAATAAATGACACAATTGTATAAATTTAATTAAAATTAAGTAATTTTTATAAAAATATGTATGTTTTTCTAAATAAACAACATTTTATATATTTATATCTATCTATCTATCTATCTATCTATCTATCTATCTATCTATCTATCTATCTATCTATCTATCTATCTATCTATCTATCTATCTATCTATCTATCTATCTACACTCAAAAAATGATGTTTGGTATTTGTTCAAACTACTTATTTAAAATGAGCTAAAACAACCTTTGAGTTTTGAGTTTTTTGGGGGACAACTTAATTGTTTTATGTTCAATCGACTTCAATTTGTAAACTTAATTCCTTCATGTTGTCCCAACAGAAATCGATGGTCAGGAACCCAGCATTTTTTACTGTGTATCTATCTGTAAAAAAAAAAAAACAGCTGTATTTGTCTATATTTTAATGTCAGTACAAAATCTAAATATTTGTCATTACAAAAAGTCATATAAAAAATATGGGCTTAAATACATTTTATAATAAAAATAAAACATATACGCAGAATTAATCTAAATGCATTTGACTTTAAACAAACAAACAAACAAACAAACAAACAATAAATACATACATTTTAATAAATTCAGTTTAGGCATATCATCACCGTTAAGAGCCAACTCATATATACTGTAGACAGCAAAATGAATTGGTAACACACTAATCCAAATTGACAAACTGACTGAACCTGGTCAGTTTTACTGTATGGGCATTAGGAACAAATATGAATCTGATCCAATACTACTATCATAGCTAGATATCAACATTAATTTTACAAAAGAAACTGTCAGCCAAAATAATAGTTTGCAACTTATTTTTAGTAACTCGTAAACTAGTTAACTTTTTCAAAATAATAGTTGGGCTAGGTTTAATATAATGAGTAGACTGTAGCTTGGCTAGCAACGGTAGCGATATAAATTTTTCTCGCCACTGTTGCCACTGGCCTGCTCGGATCGGGACTTGTGGAGCTGCGCTTCGGTGGATTTGCTCTTCAGTGTTTGAACTTTCAGCAGTGAAACTTAAACCACACTGAACTGAACTGAACTGAACTGAACTGAACTGAACTGAACTGAACTAAACTGAACTAAACTCTGAAATCTGGACTTTACTAGAACATGTTAAGCTGCTTTGACACAATCTACATTGTAAAAAGCGCTATATAAATAAACTTGAATTGAATTGAATTGAATAAATGTATGTTTTCTGAAAATATTAAAGTCTGTACATGCTACAGGCTCTAGCATAAGACTGCAACAAACGTTTGAGACACAAACATTCACGGAAAACGAATGCATACAGTGAACAAATTTTGAATATTACATCTCAAAACACAACGCTTGTTGTGAGGCCTAAGCTGAGTCCGTTTCCATGCTGGCAGGAAAAAGTAAAAGTCTGACTCACATTTGCAGTTTTTTCCCCTGTACTAAATTCCACATATATCACTTCTCTGAACTCTCTGAATTTGTTTTCCATGTCCTGCTGTGGATGACTAACACCGCATAGGAAGGGAAAAAAAAATTAAAAAATCGCATACGAAATCTTTCACATCTCAGATGCTCCTTCTAGACAGCAGAAAATGCTGAAAAACATGAATGAGAGAGTTGAAGAGACGTGGGCCGCAGTTTATTTTTTTTGACACTGCCTCGTCTTGCAGCTTCACTGACTCACTGTGGTCCTCCTAAAAACTGGACTACAAAAATAACAGGATCACTACAAATATACCTCTTTTTTTATTCGTGCTCAGTTTTTATTAAATCTCATTTTACTGCACAAATCGAGGCTCTGTCTTTACATAAATCTGATTATAATTGCAGTTTTCTTAAATCTAAAACAATCCATCTCATGAATTCTTAACTGTTTTATTCATTCATTCATTCATTCATTCATTTTCTTTTCGGCTTAGTCCCTTTATCAATCCGGGGTCGCCACAGCGGAATGAACCGCCAACTTATCCAGCATATGTATTACGCAGTGGATTACCCTTCCAGCCGCAACCCATCTCTGGGAAACATTCATACACACTCACTCATTCACACACACTCATACACTACGGACAATTTAGCTTACCCAATTCACCTGTACCGCATGTCTTTGGAATTGTGGGGGAAACCGGAGCACCCGGAGGAAACCCACGCAAACACGGGGAGAACATGCAAACTCCACACAGAAATGCCAACTGACCCAGCCGGGGCTCGAACCAGCGACCTTCTTACTGTGAGGCGAATGTGCTACCCACTCCGCCACCGTGCTGCCCTCTTAACTGTTTTATCGAAATCTAATTTTCTTAACTTGTTTAATGGCAAATTGATTTAAACATACATCAAATCATTAAGAATTCATTAGCAAAATATAATAAATTTTTAAGTCAAATATACACTTTAAATAAAATCTGTAAAATTGACAGTAAAAAACTGTAACTCTGGCTGCCAGAATTTTCTCATTAAAAATACAGTAATAACAATAAAAGAACTTTACAAATCTGAATGCTAAAAATACCATATTTCAATCATTTATAACCAGATTCAGGTTACAGGTTAACAAGGTTACAAATTTTTACTGTAGCATTTTTACAGTTTTTACTGTTAAAATTACATCCAGTGTATAAATCTTGTACAGTGTATAGTTCAAATAACTGAAGCGCAGTCTATTTAATGCATGACCTCAAACTTTTGAAATGTACTGTTACTATAAAAATCTACCTCTGAGCATAAAAACTCCTCTGGGATGTTGAAAAAATAATGACTATTAGGATTGCAAGATATTGGATAAATCTGATATTGCAATATTGTATTTTTCTGCGATACATTTTGTGATATAAATACAGTAACACAGTAACACAAGATAGTTTGACGGTTTTCTGGGGAGTCTAACAGTATTTAGGTAGAGAAATTGAAGAATCACAATGCAAAAAAAAAAGCTTTTCTTACTTAGTTTCGCTTTTAGTCTAAATATTAAAAAATTCTTAGATCAAGAAAAAATACTTTGTTCTAAAAACAAGTAAAATTATATGCCAGTAGTGTAAGTAAAATAAATATCTTGTTTTCACTTTGAAATGTTGATATTTGGACTAGAAACAAATAAAAAAAAGTAAGAACGCTTTTTTTGGGCATAAATATAAATATAAGTGGGCGACACGGTGGCTCAGTGGTTAGCACTGTCGCCTCACAGCAAGAAGGTTGCTTGTTCGAGTCCCGGCTGGATCAGTTGAAATTTCTGTGTGGAGTTTGCATGTTCTCCCTGTGTTGGCGTGGGTTTCCTCCAGATGCTCCAGTTTCCCCCACAGTCCAAAGAGATGCGCTGTAGGTAAATTAGATAAACTAAATTGGCCATAGTGTATGAGTGTGAATGAGTGTGTATGGGTGTTTCCCAGTACTGGGTTGCAGCTGGAAGGGCATCTGCTGTGTAAAAAATATGCTGGATAAGTTGGCGGATTATTCTGCTGTGGCGACCCCTGATGAATAAAGGGACTAAGCTGAAGTATAAATACAGTAATTAAATACAACTCTGTAGCTCCTGTTCAGCTATAATTCAGACTCGCACATCCTGCGATGTGACTATTGCAAATATGCACATTGCGATATCGAGGCTGAAACAATATATTGTGCAACCCTAGTGACTATAATCTGAAATCATAACACAGCTGTCAAACATCCACACCCAGACTTACAGAAAGCCCTCAACAGGTCTCTTAAAAAAGGTGTACTGTATTTGCTGCACAGAGCTTTTATCTTTCATCTTCTAAAAAGATTTTACAATTGAATAAATCAGTGTTCAGATAAGCCTCACATAAACAAAGCCATCATGGGACACAGCTACCCACAGCTCCACTGACCCACTTTGACTCGGCCTGTTTTGGGAAGCCACCGGTCCCAAATGGGGGTTACTGGTAGGGCAAGATTCTATGTCTAAAGCAAATACAAGATGCATGATGAGGAACTCAGGAGAGAAGCCAAAAAACACTAGGACAAATCACACTTGATGGCATTTAGCAGATGCTCTTATGTAATACATTACACTGGTAATTATGATGAGTGGGCAAAGGGAGTATCTGGGAGTAAGTTCAGCGAAATCATTTACTATGAGCATGGATTGCTCATTTATTACTGTGGTATTATTTTAGAGGAGAGAAATAAAAGATGTTTAATCTAGAAGAGCTGGCAGAAACACAACTTTAATGAGAAATTAGTTTTAATATATTATATATATA